>APFE031416312.1:3763-90870 GCA_000404065.3 Pinus taeda | reverse complement strand
TCACCAATGACTGGAAAGACACGTTTATTGGAAAGAGGCCAACTTGCATATTAAAAAACATATTGAAGAGTTTTTCGTCCATAGACTTGATTATTCACGGAAACCATATAAGAGACACTATAGCCATATAGAGGTCCCACATGCCACATCATCCTTTTATTGAAATCGCAGGTTCTGGAGGTCTTTTATAAGTCGTGCCAAAAACATAGCCGATGGTCAATTCCCCTTTTGGATGTGATATTATATTATAAATTGATTTTAATAACTCTGTCGGGTCCATATATATATATTGGAATCGGTGCTTTCAATGTGGAAAGGCTTTACAAGAGGCTTGCGATATGCGATGGATGTGATAATATATTATATCATATTGCAATGGTCCAGTCGGGTCCTTATACATATCGCAATCGGTAGTCCGGCGGTGTCAATTCTTTTGAACATTACGATTCAACGGAAGCAATATTTCAATAGATCATATTATAACGTTGCAGTGGGTCCACATACATATATCACATCTATATATTATATACTCTTCTACTCTTTGCTATAACATGTTCAGGTTTGTGTATTATCACATCTATATATATATATATATATCGCAATCGCATATTTAATGTGCCATCCCTTTATAACTTATGATATGATATTAAGCGATATTCCTTAGCAATCCTCCACCATTGATCTGCTCACAATCTGATGGTCAACACTTAACCCGATCAACCCAAAACCATCCATTGATCCTTCGTCGTCGATAAATCCATGCTGGATCCAACGGCTTGCATGAATTTCAGGTGAGCAATTTGCAAGGGAAATAACCACCCGAAAAAGTGTTTTTCTCTCTCCACCTGAGTGCTACGTGTTGCCCATTGAATGAAATTGGGCACTCTCCTCTAAATACCACTTACTGCCTAGCGTCCGCCCGAAAACCATTGCCGCTATTACAAACCCGCCTTTCTGCTGATATTATATACTCCTCCACTCCTTTGGCTCCTCCTCCGCTCTTTTGGCTCCTCTGTTAACTTCTTTGGCATATATTACATGTGATGCTCCTCTTGATGCGTGTTCCTCTTCCGCTGGCTTTTCCTCCTGATGTGTGTTCCTCTTCTGCTGCCTTTTCCTCCTGATTTGTGTTCCTCTTTGTTCCTTTTGATGAATTCTTCCTCTTGGTTCTTCTTGGGAATACATTACATGCAATACTCCCGATATGGCTCCTTCGATGTGGCTCCTCCTCAATCTTTCGCTCTTACACTTGCTTCTCTTCTCTGCTCTGATAGCTCCTCAGCTTCATATTGCCATTAATGACAATCTAGATCAACAATCTCCCCCTTTGTCATTGATGGCAATATTCTTCTTCTCTCTCCCTTTAACATCAGTGGCAAAGGAGTGCACAAGGACTCCCCCTGTCGAACGGCTTCCCCTGTCCTGCAACATCTTTATGAATCAACTTAAGTGATGCTAAAGAGATAAACCCCATCTTTTGATGAAGATGTTCAAATGCTTCTCGAGGAAGAGGTTTTATGAAAATATCAGCTATCTGCTCCTTAGTATTGATATATTCCAAGATGATGTTTTTTTCATCTATTTTTTCACGAAGGAAATGATACTTGATTGGTATATGTTTGGTATTTGAGTGCATCACTGGTTTTTTGTTGAGGCTGACTGCACTTGTGCTATCACAATAGATGGTAATTGGTTGATTTGTACCTATGTTGACATCTTTTAGAGCTTCCTTCATCCATAGTATTTGAGTACAACAATCTGCGGAAGCTATATACTCAGATTCAACTATAGATAGTGATATGGATGTCTGTTTTTTGTTGAGCCAAGATACTAAATGGCCTCCGAGGAAGAATGCATTTCCACTAGTACTTTTCCGATCATAGACACTTTTGGCCCAATCAACATCGATGTATGCATTCAAAGTAAGAGTTGAGCTCTTAGTACCAGAGGCCGAAATCAGGAGTTCCTTTCAGGTATCTGAGAATTCTTTTTACAGCCAACAAATAGGATTGTTTAGGAGTTGATTGAAATCTTTCCACCATTCCTACTGCTTGCATAATGTTGGGTCTTGTATCAGTTAAGTACAGAAGGGATCCAATTATTGACTTGTAATGAGTTGCATCTACCAGAGGGGAGTCATCATTTTTTGCTCAATTTGCAACTTATGGTCATAGGTGTGCTCATGGGTGCACAGTCTTCCATTCCATATCTTTTAAGCATGTCTTTAAGATATTTGGCTTGAGATATAAACATGTCTGTCATGGTTTGAGATACTTGTAGTCCAAGGAAGTAAGATAATTGTCCTATCATTGACATCTCGAACTGTTTTGACATATTTTGAGAAAACTCATGGCTCATCTCATCATTATTACTAGCAAAAATCAGATCATCAACATAAACAATTGTGACTAGTAACTTATCGTCTTCCGTCTTTATGTAGAGATTACTTCCTCCCACCCCCTTCTTGAAGCCTTGTTGTTGTAGATAGTGATCCAATCTTGTGTACCAAGCTCTAGGAGCTTGTTTCAACCCATATAATGCCTTTTTCAACTTACAAACAAAGTATTTTCCTTATGTTAGATTAAACCCTTCTGGTTGCTCCATGTAGACTTATTCCTTGAGTTCCCCATTCAAAAATGCTAATTTTATGTCCATTTGATAGATTTTGAATCCTTTTGAGCAAGAAAATGCCAAGAACATCCTGATAGCTTCCACATGAGCTACTAGTGCAAATGTTTCTTCAAAGTCAATTCCTTCAATTGTGAATAGCCTTTACAAACAAGCCTTGCTTTGTTTATGATGATTTTTCCATTTTCATTCATTTTTTTTTTAAACACCCACTTAGTTCCTATTATGTTTTTGTCCTTTGGACAAGGTACCAACTCCCATGTCTCATTCTTCTCAATTCGAGACATTTCTTCTTCCATGACTTTTACCCAATGAGGATCCTTACTTGCTTGAGTAAATGTTTATGGTTCTATCATGGATAGAGGAGCAACATAATTCTTCTTTGGTGTACTAGTCATCCTTCTTCGGGTTTTCATCCCTTCATCCATATTGCCAATAATCTGCTCTTCTGGGTGATATTTTTGGAGAAATTTCATCTTTGAAGGGGTTTGAGATGGTTCTTTTTCCTTGGTTTTTCCTTGGTATTTTTCTTCTTTTTTAGGTTCTTCTTCTTCAATGAGAGGATCAACTTCATGTTCTTCAATTTCTTTTTCTGGAAGGTCTTCATCAATGCTTTCCACTATCTTCCGTAGTCGGTTATTGTAGCACTTATAGGCTTTGCTTCTTATAGAATATCCAAGAAAGATCCCTTCGTCAACCCGTGAATCAAATTTTCTTGGTGAGTCATCATTGATTTTTATGAAGCACTTGCTTCCAAAAATCTTGAAGTATTTTAATGACGCAAGTCTTCCTTTCCATAATTCATGAGTCTTTTCATTATTTGATCTCAATTGGTTTGATTCAATGTATAGACAGTTGTCTCGACTACTTCTTTCCAGAATTTTGTCTACAAGTTTGTTGTTATTAACATCGTCCTTGCCATTTCTTGAACTGTTCGGTTTCTTCTTTCAACTACCCCATTTTTCTTTGGTGTTATAGCAGCAAAGAGTTCTCTTTTAATTCCATGTATTTTACAGAATTCATCAAATTCTTTTGATGTGAATTCTCCCCCTCTATTTGTTCTGAGACACTTAATCTTAGAGTCCTTTTCATTTTCCACAAGAGCTTTAAGATCCTTAAAACACTCAAATGATTCGGATTTATATTTTATAAAATATACCCACATCATTTTAGTATAGTCATCAACAAATAAATCAAAGTACCTTTCTCCTTGGAGTGTCGGAGTTCTAGTTGGTCCACATAAATCAACATGAATGATCTCCAAAGGCTTTGATGTAGAGCTCCTTGGTCTTGTGACTTGTTCTAGTTTGCTTTCCATGTTGACATGGGCCACATACTCCTTGATTTGGTTTGAATAACTTTGGAATGTCTCGTACTGCTTTAATCTTGTTGATATTGATCAAGTTATTGAAACTTGTATGTCCAAGTCGCTTATGCCACAACCAACTTTCATATTTTTTACTTAAGCAACATTTATCTTCTTGAATCTTGTTCAGAATATAGATGTTGTCTGGTTTTCTAGCCCCTTTCGCCACAAGTTCCCCTGAGGAAGAGTTCCTTATTTCACAGTCTTTGGTGCTAAAGACAACATTATGTCTTTGATCACAGATTTGGCTAACACTCAGGAGGTTGTGTTTGAGACCGTTTACTAGCAAAGCATTTTGAGCCTTTCCTTTTCCATTAATAAGAGTAACAGTTCCATTTCCAACAATTTTGGCAGATCCACTTACAAAGGATAAATTTCCTTCCTTTTTGTTCAACGAGACAAACTTCCCTTTGTCCCTTGTCATGTGTCTGGAGCATCCACTATCCACAAACCAATGATTTTCATTATTTTGAGCACATACAGCTAGGCCACATTTATCTGTGTTGGGATTCTCACTTCTTGCTTTTCCTCTTTTGAGTGGGAAGTTTTATTCATTGTGTCCATTATTATTACATAATGAGAAAATCAGATCAAATTTGGCCAAGGGATCAAAAGAATTGTAGGTCTTGATTTGTCCTTGCCCTTTGGGGCCATATGGTTTGTTTATTTGATCCTTCAGTTTTGGTGTGTTATTATTACGAGCCATGCAATGTCTAGCTTGATGACCAGAAATTTTTACAATGGAAACAATGCCCAAAAAAGATAGTTTTGTACATGTTGTAATAGCCATGATTTGAATCAACATTCTTCCTTGGAGTTACTCCCACTTCATTCTTTGGATTTGAGATGGGCCTTTGATGAAATATTGTTTGTATCTGTTGTAACATCCATGATTCGAATCAACATTCTTCATTGGAGTTACTCTCTCTTCATTCTTTGGATCTAGGATAAGCCTTTGATGAAATAATCTTTCTTCTTTTGGGTTGCTAGAAATTACGTTGGCATAGCTTTTCGCATTATTCTTAGTACTTGATGATTCTCCTTTAAAACCTATTCCAGATTTTTCATGTTGAGGGTTTTAATTATTTAGGATAGTGTCAAGTATTTGAGAGCTTTTACAACCCCTTTTAACTTGCTCCAATACCTTCCTCTGAGATACTATTTCGACTTCATGTTCTTCGTAAGCTTCTTCTTCTTCTTTTAGCTTATTTTTCAAGAGATCTTCCCTTCTTTTTGTTTCCTCGTTTTCTACCTTAAGAGAGATGATTTTATTCCGTAATTTCTCATTTTCTTCAATGGCACTTATTAACAATTCATCTATAATTCCATCTAGCCCTGAGTCATCATCATTTGTGAATGCCATGAATAATACTTCTTGGCTTCCAGCATGGTCATTTTCTTCATCTGATTCTTCATTACCTCCTTTGCAGTGAGGGAACTGGTTAGTTGATTTCATTTTGATGACTTCAAATTCATCTTCATCAAACTCATCTTGCTTAGAGAGGAAATTGTTCTTATTTAACCCTTTCTTTTTTTATACCATCCTTTTAGAATTTTCTTCATCATCACTATCATGCTTATGAGGACATTTTGCAGCATAATGACCTATTTTATGAGGACATTCCTTTCTTTCCCCTTTTTTGATTTTGAGGCCTTGAATGTTGTATATTTGGAACTTGGGAAACCTTTTCTCATCTCATAGGCAATGAGGATTCCATGGAGTTCATCCATCTTGAGAGTATCTAGATCCTTCATTTCTTCTATGGTGCTTACTTTGGAGTCAAATCTGTCTAGGAGAGATCTTAAGAACTTTTGAACACTTCCAGTCCTTTAAGAGAGTTGACCACTTCAGCTACTCGGAGAAATTATGATGCAATATCTTCCTCATCATCCATTTTCAGACTTTCAAATTGCCTTCTAAGAGTTTGAAGCTTTGCCTTCTTGACTTTGGAGTCCCTGTCGTATAAGCTAATTAGCTTATCCCATACTCCTTTGGCAGAGTTACAATTGATGACTTTTGTAAATTCAGAATCAGTGATTCCACTAGTGATGGAGTTTTAGGCTTTTTCATTTGCAACGTAGACTTTCCTCTCGCCTTGATCTATTGGAAGAGTGGAAGGAGTTATGTACTCATTTAAAATCGGATGCCAAACTTCAGGTCCAAAGGACATTAAGTAGTAGGACATTCTCTTTTTCTAGAAACCAAAATTCGTGCTATCGAACAGAGGAGGTCTTCCTACCACTTCTTGATTTCTCATCATGACTAAGAATCCTTCATCAAGCTGTTAGGCTGATATGAAGAAGCCCGCTCTAATACCAATTGTTGGAAATATTGGGAGGGGGTTGAATCAGTATTTCTTTTTCAATTATTAATTTTATCAATAAAAAACATTTATATTTGGAACACATAAATAGATAACAGGAATAGATGCTTTTATTAATATGATATTTGCAATAAATCAAGTACAATATATATGTATATGTATATGTATATGTATATGTATATGTTATAGTTATATATATATATATATATATATTATTATATATATATATATATATATTATATATATTATATATATTTAATATTATATATTTATATATAAATGCCACCCAACTTGGACTCTTGTGTGAGGGGCTCCCCAACCCCAGAGCACACAAATTGGTTTGTCAAGGCACCAAACTTGGATTTAGGAGCACCAACTCCCAGGATACCAATCCTTTCAATTCTGAGGCACCAACCTCAAGGGCTCCAACCCTCTGCTATAACTATCTGGATCTGTTTGGTTGTAATTCTCTGCTCCCAACCCTGTTGGACCTATGACTTACTTCTGTCCTCCTGTTCCTTCCACTTCTGCCTGAACTTCGGCTCCCTTTTTTCTTACAGTTTGCCAGCAACTTTTGAACCTTCCTTGTTAACTATTATAGAAGCCTGATACACCTAACCTTTTGGCTTCCTCCTTGCTT
The DNA here is from genome assembly GCA_000404065.3 of Pinus taeda. NCBI lineage: Eukaryota > Viridiplantae > Streptophyta > Pinopsida > Pinales > Pinaceae > Pinus > Pinus taeda. The sequence goes on along the minus strand of APFE031416312.1, from coordinate 83,912 downwards.
GCTTGAGCTTCGGCTTCCTCAACACTTGCTCAACCTTTCACATCCCCTCTTGATTTCCTAGTCTTTGGCTTCCCCTTGCTTGTCCTTTCGTCTTCTTTTCATAATCACATAGGGGTTTCACCAATGACCAGAAAGACATGTTTATTGGAAAGAGGCCAACTTTCATATTAAAAAACATAATGAAGAGTTTTTCGTCCATAGACTTGATTATTCACGGAAACCATATAAGAGAGACTATAGCCATGTAGAGGTCCCACATGCCATGTCATCCTTTTATTGCAATAGCAAGTTCTGGAAGTATTTTATAATTCGTGCCCAAAACATAGACAATGGCCGATTCCCCTTCTGGATGCGATATTATATTAACTCCACAACTTTATCGCAATCGGCAGATTTTCACATAACATAGCCAATTCCCCAATACCTAGACATGATATTATTATAAAATGATTTTAATAACTCCGTCAGGTCCATATATATATATATATAGATATAATATATTATATATATATTATAATATTATATATAATATATATATATATATCGCAATAGTGCTTTCAATGTGGCAGGCTTTAACAAGAGGCCTTGCGGATATGCGACGGATGCAATAATATATTAAATCATATTGCAATGGTCCAGTTGGGTCCGTATACATATAGCAATCAGCAGTCCAATGGTGTCAATTCTTTTGAACATTGTGATTCAACGGATGTGATATTTCAATAGGTCGTATTATAATGTTGCAGCGGCTCTACATACATATATCGCATCCATATATTATATACTCTTCTGCTCTTTGTTATAACCTATTCGAGTCCATGTATTATCGCAATATATATATATATTATTATATATATAATATATATATATATATATTATAATATATTATAATATATATATATAATCTATATAATATTGCAATCACATATTTAATGTGCCATCCCTTTATAACTTATGATATGATATTAAGTGGTATTCCTTAGCGATCCTCCACCATTGATCTGCTCATGATCCGACGGTCAACACTTAACCCGATCAACCCAAAACCGTCCGTTGATCCTTCACCGTCGATCAACCCGCACTAGATTAATGACCTACATGAATTTCAGGTGAGCAATTTGCAAGGGAAATAACCACCCAAAAAAGTGGTTTTCTCTCTCCACCCGAGTGCTATGTGTTTCCCATTGAATGGAATTGGGCGCTCTCCTCTAAATACCACTTACTGCCTAGCGTCCATCCAAATACCATTGCCACTATTACAAACCCACTTCCAGGCAATATTATATACTCCTCCACTCTTTTGGCTCCTCCTCTGTTAACTTCTTTGGCATATATTACATGTGATGCTCCTCCTGATGCGTGTTCCTCTTCCATTGGCTTTTCCTCCTGATGTGTGTTCCTCTTCCACTAGCTTTTCCTCCTAATGCGTGTTCATATTTGTTCCTTTTGATGAATTCTTCCTCTCAGTTCTTCTTGGGCATACATTACACGCGATACTCTCAATATGGCTCCTCCGATGTGGCTCCTCCTCAATCTTCCGCTCTTACCCTTATTTCTCTTCTCTTTGATAGCTCTACTCTGATATCTCCTTGGCTTCATATTTCCATTAATGACAATCTAGATCAACAATGGACTATCAAAGTGTACCTGTGTTTAGTAAAACAAACATTCATGAGTGGAGAGATATGGTAAAAGCATAACCAATAGCTTATGGACCCTGTGTATGGAAGCTTGTATGCAATGGATACAATAAATATGATTCCACATCTACTTATGAAAAATAGTGGAATGCTCAAGGAAAATGTGCAGTGTATAACAATATTCATAATAAGGATCTTGAGATGGTTATAGATCTTAAATCTGCGAAGGAAATCTGGGATAGATTTTAGCTCATACATGAAGGAGATATTAGTAGCAATACTACAAAAAAAGAGAAGAGATAGAGGAAGAAGAAAAATCCTTGTCAAAAGGAAAGTGTTCAGTTGAATGAGCCCTCTAATAGTGTGAATGAACCTTATTTCCATCAAGAAAATTTAGCTGAAGAACAAGCCAAGCTTGACTCATCCTTGGCTGAAATAGATAGACTTGAAAATGAAATTAGAGACTAGAAGAAACCGTTACAAATATGTGATGAAAGAGAGCATAAGTACATGGATGAAATTGTTGGCCTGGGGGCACAGTTAGAAGAAGCAAGGAGAGCTAAAGAAATAATTAGTAGTTGACTAAAGGAGAGCAACCTAAAGTGTGAAGGATTAGAGGTTGAGATTGTTTTATCCAAAAGTGAAATAGATAAAAAGAATAGACTTTGTAAAAAGCTACAAGACGAGATGGTTTCCATAAAGAAATCAGATAAGATAGACATTAAAGAGAATACAAAAACATCAAAAAGACCTATAGGGTAAGGGACAAGCAATATGATTAGCAAGGAAAAAATAAAAGGCAAGCAACGAAACCAAAATGGAAAAAATGAGGTGAAGAAAGGGTCCTTTGTAAGAAAATCATTTGCCCATGGTGATGAGTTGAGAAAATTTGGAAGGTCCCAAAGGAATTTCTTTGCTCCCTTAAAAAATAGCAAATGTTTTTATTGCCATGAACCTGGACATGTAGTAGCAGAATGTAAGAGCAATCAAATCAAGACTAATCGGTAAAATTTGTATGATACAATGGAGGTGTCTTAAGCAATCAAATAGAGAAGACAATCATCCACCAGGTACACAGATAATTTCTATGGCTACTATTATTTGAGTAATGGATTTAGAAATAAAGCTATTGAATGCAAACTGTAGGCAAAGAATAATATGAACTCAAGAATAAAAACACCATTTCCTCCATTTCTTGGTCAAACTAGGTGTTATAAATGCAACAATCTTGGACACAAGTCAAAGATTACAAGTTTCCATGTACCGTAGAGAAGTCTAGACAAAATATGGAGGCCACTGCAAGTCAACTAAACAATGAGATGAAAAGAAATGCAGACAATAGAAGGAAGCCCACTAAAGTGTTGAAGAGGAAGAAAAAAAGGTAGCCTATGACTTCAATGACAAAATGAAGTCATCATGGCCTTAGGGGAGCTGCTCAAGAAAGAAAAAGATGAATTTAGTGAATGTTAGAGGAGAAACTTCTAAGGGGGAGAGAAGTCCCATTTATGCTTATTGAAGACATGGCAATCAAATAGATGATGGTAAAAAATATTTAAAGACAATCTAAGTAGAGCCAAAGAAATTAAAGAATTTGAAGTCATTGTTAAGAAACCTGCAATGAAGATTAAGAACAAAGTCATCTTAAAAGTGAAGTGCGACCTCTACTAGTAATATTACATTCTATGCAGAGAGTGGGTTTTATTGTTTACAACAGGAGCACTATGGTTTCGAATGGTTGCAACTCAATTACCAACGGTGTTTCCCAACATTCAACCATACTCAAATTGCTTGGAATTATCATCCGTGGTTCCTCAAATTTTCTTTCAAGAAAAGACATCAATTACATGTTACGAGGATGTCGTACACAAAGGAAAACATTGTCAATTTATGTGAGATTTATTATTAGTCGAAAAAGGCTTGCAATTTTAATCAGACAAAAAAAGAAACAACGTTAGATGAGTGATTATGTTTGTTGATATAAAAGATTTTCTCTGCTATAAAATTTTGTGATTCTTGGATGAAATCATGTTCAAAGACGATGATAATCATAATCACTAGGGCTCATGTTGTGAAGTGCACCAGATGTAGACATCTCACTAAGGTGAGTTCATGATGTAATACCAATAGCTATTTAATTTTGTACCACAAAAGTGTAAATATGCAACCAAAGTTCATAACAAGGGTGACTTTAATTAAAAAAGGAAGCAAAGATATCAAGCGGTAAACAAGGATTTTATAAAGAAGGTAATAAAGAGAGAGTGCACAAGGGGCGACATTCAGATGCTCACAAAAATGTGGTTAAAAAAAGAAAAAGAAAATAAAGTTAAGAAAAAGGCTGGCCATTTCTGTATATGAAAGGATTGTTAGGGCTAGGAGTAAGAAAAATGCATGTGTTGATGTAACAATCAAGGTAGTGAAAAATAAAAGCAATGAAAAAGCAATGCAATTAAGCTTTGTTATAGGAGTCGATGAATGGATTTTCTATGTATATGAGTTTATGAATGAAGTTTCCACTGCAATTAAGCTCTAGAAAATTGCCCTTGGTATTTATGAAAAGTATCCTCAAGACCTACAAGTAGAAGTGAGCACTACAGGACAACTTGGATGGTTACTCAAGTTGACTGGTAGTATGTGAGAAGTTATTCCTTACTTGGAGAATGTTGTTTAAAGGATAAAAGAGAGCCTTGGGCAGAATCATTTTTGGAATTGCATACATTTACAACAACTTGGAGGCAACATATGAGGAGCTCAAGAGATCTTAGGCAACAACAAATGTTTGCAATGGCCAAAGAAATAGTGAAAATTAACCTGGGACTGCAACATATATACATGATTGAAACCATGCATAATCTTGTGAAGTTACAAGCATAAAGTACCAAACAAGTTGACGAATTCCATTGTAGGGAAAAATTTAGGGGCGAAATTTCACTAATTGGGTATTTTTTGGACATTTTATTAATGCAAGAAGGAATTGGGGTTTTTAGCAGATTGTTTTCCCCAGATAAAAATACTTGTTGCATCTGTGTTATTTCTTCTTGCATGTCTGATATTTTTGTTCTAAATTGTGAATTAATGTTCGCAGAGTAGTAGAGTAGGTTTTTGTCTTATGATTTTGATTAAAACTTCATGAGTAGTTGCAAATATGCAACCTAATCTCCACATGATATCAGAGCAATATCACATTAGAACAGGAAATTTAAAGTTGTTTCTCAGAGATTTTAATATGAAGATTAGTGTAGAAGGATTTCTTTAGAGATTAGAAGATGGACTTCAATGGACTAAGGTTAGAGTATGCCTTGGAAGGCACCTCAATTTTTGTTGCATGGAAGGACCGAACAGAGGCAACGTTAGATGACAATGAATTGCTTGAATATTTCAAGACATATATTCCAATACAACCAGCAGTTGATGTCTAGAACCTTGCACAGTGGAAGAAATATGTAGCCAAGGTGAGGATAATAATCTTGGAGGGAGTGCGAGATCATATTGTCTCGAATATCCATAGAAAAGAAAATCCATTCATGATGTGGAAAGAACTGACAGAACTATTCGAGAATAGTAGTGACCACAAGAAGCTAGCGCTCAGGGATAAACTTTGAAGTATCAAGATGTGGAATAATGACATTATACCATAGTATATGAGCAGGTTCAAAAAATGTCTTGATGAACTGGGTGGGGTCGGTGTTACTATCCTTGAAGATGACTTGGTAATCCTATCCCTTTTGGGCCTTCCCAAGAGCTAGCATAACTATTAAGATTCAGTGAACGAGAGGGAGAAACTACCAAATTGGGAGCACTTATGGTCTAATTTGGTATAGGAGGAAATATAATGGAATACCAGAGATGGGATTTCATCCAAGGGTGAGGATGAAGAAAAAAATTCATTGGATGGAAAGGAAATTAAGGGAAAAGGGAAGAAATCCCAATCGAAACTCGAATCCAGTCAATTGGGCAAGAAAAAATATTTGACAAAACGTAAATGCTTCCAAATTTTTCATAAATTCGATCATTATGCCACGAAGTTTCCACTCAAGAAGAAAAGCAAGAAGACCTTAGGAGGAGAAGTAGGTGAATATTTGGCTTCATAGTTCGAGCTTGACTTTACCCTCATTTCATGCATGGTCATCACAATGATGGGGAGCGTGTGGTACTTAGACTCAGGTGTATCGTTCCACATGACAGGATCTAGAGACATTTTCAGACACCTGGAATAAAAATATTTGCAGATGAACATCGAGATGGGGGATGGAGGAAGGTATAGTGTGAACAAGATTGGTACATTCACCTTTCAAAGGGAGTCAGGATCCCCCATCAAGCTCAAGGATGTCATGTTCATTCCAGGCCTAAAGAAAAATCTCATGTTTGTTACAATTTTGGAAGACCATGGTTATGATGAGATCTTTAGCAAAGGAAAGGAATTTCTGAGACACATAGCCACAGGACGGGTGAAGTAGATCAGGGTTGGTGTGAAGAACCCATACAAGCTAGATGTGGAGGATTGTGCTACATTGAACACAAAGGTGGAGAAAGTGCAAAGTCGCAATGTCAATGAACTTTGGCATAGAACACTTGGCCATTTGTATCATGGCGCTTTGAAGATAATGCAGCAAATAACCATAGGCCTCCCTAAGGGAGCACTTGAGCACTAGGATGTATGCAAAGAATGTACCTTGGGGAAGTACACAAAACCTACATTCCATGATCGAGATGATAGAGCACATGAAGTCCTCCAAAGGATCCACTTTGATGTCTGTGGACCTTTCTCTATAGCCTTGACTATTGGGCACAAATATTTTGTCATTTTTATTGATGAATTCTCATGAAAGTGTTGGATCTTCTTCATGTGGAAGAAGGATGAGCCATTTTCCAAGTTCGTAGAATTCAAGGCACTAGTTGAGAAAGAAAGAAGCAAGAAGGTGAAGGTTCTCAAGAGCGATAATGGAGGGGAGTAAGTGTAGAATGAATTTAAAAATCTATGTACAAAAGGAGGTATTAGATGAGAGTTGATAACACCCCACAACCCACAATAGAATGGGGTGACTAAGAGAAAGAACCATAGCATTGTGGGAGCAAAAAGGGAGATGTTGCATGATCAAGGCCTACCTCTACATTTGTGGGTCAGGGCATGTAACACATCAGTATATTTGCAAAACCAGAGTCCTCATCGGATTTTAGTCATGATTACATTGGAGAAGTCTTTCTCGGGGAGAAATCCAGATGTGTCGCACTTTAGGATTTTTGGGGCCTCTATTTACTACCATGTCTCCAAAGAATCAAGGAAGATTCCAGAGCTAACAACAGAACTGGGGGTATTTGTGGGTTACACAGAAACTTCCCCACAATTATCATGTGTACTTGTCATCCCTGAAAATGACAGTTGTGCGACTAACATTTTATGAAAAATAAAGTGATGTGGTGCTCTCTTAAGAGGGAGATTCAGATCCCACAATAAGAGGATCTTTTAGCTCCAAAGGAGGAACCTCAAGAAGTTGTGGAACAACCACAAATTGAGGATAAGAAAGTGGAAAAAGCCACTCAAGTAGAACCATCTAGAGAAGGAAGAAAAAGGACCAGGGAAGCTGAGAGACTTGTTCAAGATGCGAGGGAGAATGTGGTTTCTCCTTCAAATCAACGCATGTGGAGAAGGTCTACAGATCGGTACACTGAATGCATGGCTCTAATGATCTACCTCGTAGAGAATGAGCCATCCTATTTCAAGGAAGGAGTAGAGAAACGTATATGGGTTGATGCAATGGTGGAGGAATACGAATCCATTGTAAAGAACAGTGTTTGGGAAGTGGTCCTAAGACCAGCATGCAAATCACTTGTAGATTCAAGATGGATCTTCAAGGTAAAGCATGCAGTAGATGAAAGCATAAAAAAATACAAGGCCAAATTTATGGGCAAGGAGTACTTTCAAGTTGAGCGGATTGACTATGAGGATACCTTTGCTCATGTAGCAAGGTACTCATCCATTAGATCAATTCTTTCTCTGTCTACACAGATGGGGTGGAAGATCCACCAGATGGATGTAAAAACAACATTTCTCAATGAATTTATTGAGGAGGTGTATATCGAGAAACCAGAAGGCTTCGATACTTTTGATCAGTAGTCTCATGTGTGCACCCTCAAGCGAGTGTTGTACGATATCAAGCAAGCACCCTGTGCTTGGTACACTAGGATCAATAGTTATCTCACTGGTTTAGGCTTCACCAAAAGTGAAGCAGATGCAAACCTCTATCATATCTTGGTAGAAGGTAAATTGTTGATTATTGTCTTATATGTTGATGATTTGAATTTAATTAGTGATGAGCAATTGATCAAATCTTGCAAGGAGGACCTTTTAAGAGATGATGAAATGAAGGACATGGGTCTCATGCACTACTTCCTTGGATTGGAAGTCTGGAAAAGCGATGGGGAAATATTTGTCTCTCAGGGCAAGTATGCCAACAAGATACTTCAGAGTTTCCTCATGGATAGTTGCAAACCCATGGGGATACCTCTAGAGGCCAACTAGAGGAAAGAGGATGCAACTTCAGGTGAGGAAGTGGATTATACTATTTACCAGAGGTTGGTGGGTTCACTAATGTATCTTGTGAACACACGACCATATATTTGTTATGTGGTCAACCAACTGAGCCAAGCTATGGTTAGGCCAACCAAGTTATTTTGGTGGGAAGTTAAGCATGTTCTATGCTACCTCAGAGGAACTACCCAGTTTGGACTATGGTACAAACGGATAGAGGGAGTGAAGTTATGTGGATTCAGAGATGCATGTTGGGAGGGGAGTCCATCATACCGAAAGAGTACACTATGTGGAATTTCTAGTGTTGGGTTTCTTGGTACAGTAGGAAGTAACGATTTGTGTCACTCAGCTCAACAGACACATAATACATGACTATCAATCAAGCAACATGTGAGGCGATCTGGATGAGAAAGATACTTATTGGATTGTTTGGTCAGATGATGGATACAACTATGATATATTGTGATAATCAAAGTTGCATCAAGCTTTATGAAAATCTTGTTTTTCATGATCAATCCAAGCATTTAGATATATGATATGACCATTTATGGGACTTTGTGCAGAGGCGGATAATGTTGCATGCAATACATTCCATAGGTGCAGGATAACGGTGGTTGATAATCCCTTTCTTATTGAGAGAGAGTGTAGAAAATGCAGTAATAAATTCTCAATTTGATTTGCCTTGATTAAATTGAGAAAATTTTAAATTCCACATCAACATACAACTTGGAGGAGTTAACTGAGGTGACTTGGCTCTTGTCATTCAATTAATAACACTCAATTCAAGTTAATGAGTTGAAGTTGATTTTACATGAACTAATTCCTATTTTATAGGAGTATGGCTCAGTCAATTCGAGTTAAGGGCATGAAGTTAAGTTGCATGTAGTGATTCCTAGTTTTTAGGAGCCTCGATTGAGTTAATTTCAATTGTAATCAGTTAAACTAGTTCTAATTGTTAATAGAACTAGTTGGTGGCCAGTTAAGTAGTGGGACATCAATATAACTCAAAGATTATCTACTTAACTGATCAATTAGTTAATAATTAGCTCATGCATGCAAAGAATACAAGTTGCCTAGTTGTGGTGGAGTTTCCAAGGCAGTTAACCAGCAGTTGTAAACTAGTTGAGTGTACATATGTTGCATGAGGTCAGGTGATCAACCTTGAGGAATTATGCAATAATTTTGGAGGAAATTCCTAATTAATAGGGGCTTATTTCCTCGAGAATTGGACAAGGAAATAAGGGCTCAAGCAGAGGAAAAAATTGACTTAGTCTGGGTTAGAGCTTCTCAATGACCAGAGAGATAGGTTATGCACTTGTAAGGTGTGCTCAGTTGAGAAAAGCAATTGTAATACATCTCTATTCATTTGATTAATGCAAGCAGGCATTGGGGTTTTTAGCGTATTTCTTTCCCTAGATAAAAATACTTGTTGCATGTGTGTTATTTCTTCTTGCATGTCTGATTTTTTTTTTCTAAATTGTGAATTAATGTCTGCAGAGCAGTAGAGTAGGTTTGCGTCTTGTGATTTTGATAAAAACTTAATGAGAAGTTTCAAATATACAACCTAATTTCTACATTAGTGTTAGATTGAGCAAGCAATGGATCAGCATGTATGCCATACCCTAAGGAATCATTTGAGCATCCAATGTCATCCAATACATAGATTTGTGTTAGGGTTGTGGATGAAGGAGAGTGTAAAGGATCCCTAGAAGAAGCATCACTTTGAACAAAATTTGATTCAATATTTTGATTTAACATCAAAAGATAAACTCCATTATTATGATCTATGGAACTGATTGCATAGTGAGTATTATCTAGGAGAGTGCCTAGGCTATTGCAAGAAGGTGAATAAGCGAGCATAACATGAGGGGATTGAAGAATAGATTCAGGTGTACGCTTAATGGGATCAAGTTGAACCATGTTAACAGGGTCAGGTGTTTTTTCAACTTGATTTTCAAGTTGTCCAATTTAAACAATATGTTTGAGAGCTTCGGTTGTGAGACAACTTGGCTTTTTATCCAACAAACACTCTTCATCACCTAGATTATCAATGACAGAAATTTCATTAGGTAATGAAGTTGAAGGAGCATACAAAATTTCATAGTTGGTAATTTCCTCCCCAAAGGCTTGAGGCTTTTCTTGACTTACAAAAATGGGCAAGACAATATTAGGGATAAGATTTGGTTAATTTATGACTTGGAGATTAACATGATGATCGTCATAATCAAGATTCATTTCAAATTGAAATTTTTGTAGAGAAACATAAAACAATGACTAGAATTTTTCACCTAAATACATCCAATCCACATCTCTTTCAAGAAGTTCATAAAAAAGATTAACAAACCTATCAGTGAAATCTTCAAATGATTCGTTGGGTTTCATTATAAGTTGATTTATCCTTTTAAATAGATCTTGATACTCGTAGTTGTCAAAAGCTTGACAGAGCTCACTAATGAGTTTCTTAAACGAATCGATGAAGCGATTGGTAATGTGTGGCACCATTGCTTGACACGACCTTCAAATGTGAGGGTGAAAAATCTTCCCATAACATATTTACAATGTATTCCATTAGAGTGGTAGAAATATATAACTTGACATGTGTTTAAATATAGTTGTTCAACGCTTGCCATTGAACTTAAACTGTGACAAGTGATGAACTCTTTCCGTGGGGACTATAAGATCAAGATTTTCAGAAAAACAACGTGGAATAGAGATTTTGGAGGGATCCATTTCAAGTTGTCATGTAAAAATAAAAGCTCTAAGGGCTCATCTTGTCGTCTAACCCTCCTTCTAGCACCAAAAATTTGTTGACGAGCTGGAATGTACCACCAATAGCTAGGGAGTCTCCTTGGTGTGAAGTCCCAATTAGACATCACACCATCTAGGATAAGAGCCCCATCCGATTTATAGGCTCGGCTGCCATCATGTTAGTTTTGCTCTTGCTTGTCAAATAAGGAGATGTTAGAGTGAGGACAAGAATAAAATGCCCATACAATGGAAATAAGATCAACCCAATATTAACAAACTACATAATGAGATATAAGAAAGTGACAACAACAACAACAAGATGTATGCCATGAGAAGGATCAGTGAACTAAAACTATCTCAGACATACTTAAACAGGAAAATGCCATAGGTTAATTTCAAATTAGTTTACAATAGGTCACTAGCATGGTGTGGAATATATTAGAAAAGATTCAAAAGCAAACACACATGTAATAGAAATGAAGTAGTTCATAGGCAAATCACCCACATGCAAGCACACATACACACATAAACGAAATGTTGGATGGCCATCATAACCACCATGGAAGTGCATGGGAATCAATATCAAAAGAGGAAAAATTCTTATTAATGCTACTACAAATAAAATTACATGTCCTGCAATCTATCAAAGCCCATAAGTGGAACATGGGCTGTTCATTTCATTATCCAAAACAAAACCCTCGCCTCACCACAACTCACCCTACTAGTTGCCAAGAGCTAAGTTCCTCTAGCTCTTCAAGCACAAATCAATTACCTACTATTGGTCCTAGCTCAAGTGCTAAAATTCCATTCAAATGAGGTATGATGATATATTTATATAAATGAGGAGAGTGACATTTCATCTTCTCCCATGACTCTTGGACTTCCCTCATGACATTCTGTTGATGGTGTTGGACCCGCCAACATTCAGGGGATCACCCCGGTATGAAGTCCCAAGTAGACCTCACACTGTTTGGTGTGGGAGTCCCATTCGGTATCATGGCCCAGTTGCCATTATCTTAAGGATTTGACTCAACTCTTGCTTGTCAGCACAGGAGAGTGGTCTGCTTCATCTTCGAGAAGTGAGGTTCACATCCCTGGTGATTGCTAGTGTTACTTGTGTCAATGGTTCTTTCACTATAGAGGGAGAGGGTGAGAGTGAGTCCCAAGTTAGTTGGGAGGAAGCCCCAACTCTGCTAGGAACACACAACACAACAAGACATGTACAACTTATGGAGGAGCAGTCCACACGGATGCGACAGTCACAACACACAACGGAAGATAACACATACAATACTCAACGGATGAGTCCGTATGAGTGTAATGGTTGTTACAACAAACTTTAATAAGAACGATTTGTCTCATGTTCAGGGAGGTATCCACCACGGGCGAGACAACATTAACAGCATATACAACACATTTTCATTAACAAATTATGTATTACAACAAGTGAAATAAGTTCAAGTGTTCAACATGGGTTAAAGCAACATGCATTACAAGTGTTCAATATTAGTCTTACCACAGTTACAATACATGTGTGAAAACGTGCTGGCATGTTAGCAAGCTTCTAAATTAAGTGAAAGTTCCAAGACACATTGTTACACCATACATTACTAACCCCCTGCTTGGGGCGTTGGAGCCACTACTTACTCCTCAAAGAAAATATTACAGACTCTCTTGGCTATGTGGGATGAGCTAAGGTGAAAAAGTCCCTTGCATGTACAAATGAGGGGGTATTTATAACCAAGGGTGAAACTGACCCATGTGGTTGTTTGACTACCCTCATGACTATTTGACTTCCATGACTTTTCAACTTTACACGACTCTTCGTACAACAAGTGGGTCTCTTGGACTTCCACGTTACATTACATTGATTGACACTAAAGCCCACAATGGAGATGTGGACAACATGACTCATGACATGAATCGACATGACAATGTTGGTATATTCACGTTATTCTTGGTGTGCATGTCGAGTTGTAGTGCTATTGGGTGATGGATGTCCTCATGGTTGTTGGTTCGCTTGATGTTGCTTTCGTACTTTTCTCCTTGCTTGTATGTTCGAAGGCTTGACAGGCTCATCTATTCGAGAAAGGTTCATGTTCATCTGTTCATCCATCCATGAGCACATCTTGCATGTTTGCTCACGCATCCATCTGCGAACATATCTTTGCATGATCATCCATTCGTGAGCATATCTCTTTGCATGCATTATTTTTTTGTTTGTTGGTGAACCTTTCCTTCTACATGTGATCCCTTCGTTCATCCCATTCGTTGTCACACCATGTTTGTTTGTGTACTTGTACCTATAGTCACTCATGACGAGACGACATAAAATCTAAAAAATATCCTATTCTACCATGAGACATGATCATTTCGGATGCAAGTATAGATACACAAGGTTTCGAGGCAGGATGGAGGCTCTGGGCACTACTGATGAAAATTGCGCAAGAGTCACTGGGTGATGAATATGGGTGATCAGGATCAACAATGACTGTCTGCGAGGTCTGGATCAGATGGAGGACAAAACTGTGCAATTTTGGGAGGAACAGTTCGGGCTACAGGAAGGTAGGGTAGACAAAATCTGCTCATTTTCCGAAACTAGCAGGCAACGAGGGATTGAAAGTAAAATTTGCACAATTTCTTGGAGGAACAAGCCAGGCTGTAGGGAGGATTGGCAGACAGAATTTGTGCAGTTTTTTGCAGGAACGAGTTGGGAACTTAGCAGCCAAACATGCGCAATTCCTGGAGGGAACTGACAGATAGCTTTTGGGTCATTGGCAACAAAAACTGCGCAATTCCTGAGGGGATCTGGCAATTAGCTGCCGGGAGCTTGGTAGTAGAAACTGTGGAATTCCTGGAGGGAACTGACAGTCTGCTGTTGGGAGTTGGTGGCAAGAGAAATTGCACTGATGCTTTGAAGTTTGCCTGCTGATCATCTCTGCAATTTATGCGTTGAGCAGACGTTTGGATAGAAGAGGGCTTGCTCATGAAAACTGCGTAATTTTCTAGATGAGTAGCCAGTCGACTGTCGAGAGGGCTGGCTAGAAAAATTGTGCAATTTTCTAAGACAGATAGGGATGAGCACTGGGTGTCTGTCCAGTCTGTCTATGCAATTTTTTCAGTCAGCAACGCGGGCAATGTTTGCAACCTCTGCGCAATTTTTTGAGGGAGTCAATCCTGGGGTGGCTACCAGTTTAAACTCTTCAGTTGAACAACATGGAGACTAATTGATTTGCTTGTGGATAGCGAAACTTGAAATGACTTGCTTGGTTCTTCTGCACTGTTATGGGTGATAGTCAATCGAGTTGATGGTGGGATGATGGTCCGATTGTCAGAGAGGAGTCCAGTCGTCAGAACTTCAATAAGATGACTAAGTGTGTGAACAAGCGAAATATGCATATGTGATCTTTCAAACACACACTTACATGACTCGGCGATGAGATGACTCAAACCATCTAGACACACATGTTCAACATGACTGATTGACGATGCAAGCAACAAGCGCAACACTCGTGATTGATCGTTGATCAACCGTGACGATGCTTGTGTGACAGTGAATGTGACTCTGTGTGTGAGTGTGACAGATGTTTTTGTAGTGAACACAACATGTACACACGAAGTGAAGACCTTGATCATGGCCGCAAGCATGACATTTACATCAACATGAAAAAACTTGGATGAAATGAACAAGCAAGGTGGATGCAAGGACTCACATGGGCTTATGGAATGAACCCAAGTGTGTGCAATCATCAAGTAAAAATCTCAAGGGACGCTTCGAAATTGGGTGCAAGCCAAAATTTTGGAGGGTGATTGTAGCCACTACAACACTTGGTGACACACCAGTAGAACTCTAGCTTCTCTGTTTTGGTTCATTGCTAGCATAGGGCCTTGGTCTTTCAGGTAGTTTTGAATTGTTGTGTAGGTTACTTCGGCTTCCCCACTTACCCCATGGACATACATGGTTCACCTTTCGCCAACTCAGTCAAATACAATCAAAAGTTCAGCTTGGTCATAGTGTTTCGTATTTAGGAAGGCTAGTTTAGCTTACGAGTTGAAGATTTTTAAAGTATAAGTTTTCATCTCTGGTGTTTCTCCACTGCCAGCAGGCCTGGATAGTACCCCGAAAGAGTCACGCAGGAACACATGCATTGCTCCACTGCCAGCGAGCCTGGTCAGTACCCCGGTGGAGTTGCATGCTTCACCTCTCTATGTAGGAAATCTTTCTCTTCTTTCACCTTTGTGTTTTTCAAGAGAACTAGGCATAGGCCTTTGTGTTAGATGAGCTTGAACACACAAAGTAGAACGTTGAGTACATGCATGGAGCTTCCCAGTGTAGACACAGGTTCATGTTTGGACTAAAACTTCCCTTGCAGATGGCTCATATTTTTCGTCAAGACTCCATCGACCAAAGGTTATAGCAAAGCACAGAGAAGATGGGCATAAGATTGGCCAAGTGCTTACAGTGTCACAAGTCTCTTCAAATTTCAGCCAGATACTCTATTGAAAAGCCAGAATGTAGTAGTTGGTAGTACTTATTTCTAGAAACAACAATAGTAATATATCAAGCAAACAAAACAAATGTAAACAAAAATAGTAAGCAGGACAAATAAAGTAAAAACAAGGATAGTGAGCAAAGCAAACAAGATGAAAACAACAAGCAGCAAGCAGACTATGTGCATGGCACGGGGCATGGCCTGGCCTACTAGAATCAGTGCTTGAGATCTTGGCCGTTGGCAGGAAGGTTGTCAATCCTCCTACCAAGTGACTGTAGATGACATATGTGTGTGCCAAGATTCTCACGAACTAGTATTAGGCTACCGGGTTCCGTTGCTGAAACTTGGTGGTGTTCCAAAAGACCTTTAAGTGAAGACAACACTAGCACTTTAGATAGTGCATGCAACATAGGCTCAGCTGATGGAACAAGGTAGTTTTTTTTTTATTCTGAGAGTGGTTCAAGTTTCTGAAATCAATGCATAAGCGGATTTCCCTGGATTTCTTACGTGCAGAACTTAAATTAGAAACCCATGTATGATGACAAACTTTGAAAGTAATAAAAACATCCAAAATCTTAGTCAATTCTTTATGTATGAGGAGTTCAAATGATATATTTGCTTTACCTGGCTTTTGCTGCAATGGCTTGTCTCCTCCTTTACTTGGAATCCTGTGTTGGATTATTTGTGTGTCGTGTCAAATCAGGTCATTATCTACCCATGTGGGCACATACCGTTACTATTTGATCAAGCAGTCAAAGACTTGTCGCTGCTACAGTGTACGATTTGTACCGAGACTAGCAATGTTCGGATCATGATTGGTTCCCAGGTTGCTCGTTCACTCGTAATGGTCATCCTGTGGGTTCGATTACGTTGGGGCCCTTGACATAAATTATGCAAACCATAGAGCTCGTTGAGAGAAACCCCACCTTTGGGCATGGGGTTTCCTTTCTTTCTCTCAACTGCAATTTTTAGGGGCCGCTCGTGCTTACCTTCATTAATTGTTACGTCCTTGAAAGCATCAACACTATTCACGAGGTGTAGTATCACTTTGAGTGCGACCAAGTTGAGGCTGAAGGTCCTTTATAAACCCAACATGAGCGCTTCGTACTCAGCAATGTTATTTGTGCACTTGAACTTCAAGCAACTTGAAATCATGCATTTTCTATTGTTTTGGGCAACTGAGGTATACCCATTCCTTGAGCCGTTAGGTGTCTTTGATTCATCAAAATCCATGGCCCACAAGTTATTTGTACACGAACTACCTGACATGCTAGTATTGTTGCTACTACTGATGTTACTGCTACTGCTACTTATGGTACAATGCATTGTACATGTTTCATTACCATCAGTTGGGTAAGGAAGGAGTCACAACTATGTTTCCGGTGGGGTTGGAGTAGGCCGCGCAAGATAACACCCCAATGTTGTTTCTAGGAGGCAATTGCCAAACATGAGTTTTGCGAAGGCTAGTGGTTCACTCTCACCATTAAGGGGGGTAACATTGTGCTTCATATATCTCTCATACAATACCCGGATTTGGTTGCATTTTCCCTTGTACGAAAGCCACATGCGGGACCAGTCTATAGCAAAATATTCATCCAGCTTCCTAGACCAGTCTCTACTGAGTAGTAGACCATATGCTTCCAGTATGCCCACAACAACTATGTTAATGCATTGGTGGACTCGACTGTCATGATATAGTCAGATGATCACATCTCGCAGTTCACCAATGGCTGGTACCGATGTTCGATCAAGTTGGATGATATACGCAGATGTATTGCTCCATTGTGCATTGATATTTTTCGCAATGGAGAGTGACAGGACGTTGGTGGCCATGCCAAAATCAACCAAGTAGTTGTGAATGTTGTAGTTAAAATTTTCAAATGATAGCAAGAATGGAGGGAAACCTGAGTTTGCTTCTTCCATCCGAAGTGTGTTAAGCACAATAGAAAGTGATCCAGGAGGTGTGCTTGCTCCCTTGTTGGTATAGGTTGCACTTTCCATTGTTGTCTGTCCTAATCACGCAATAGGATTTCTCACTGACTCTCGATAGTAGCTAACTAAAATAAACTGATGTTCACCTGATTTTTCTTCATGTCATCCACAATGTTGTAGTCTAGAGGTGGTAGACCCACCGAGTTGTCCGCGGTAGAATGGATGTTCATGTTGTCCAGCGGAGTGTTCTGCAGTTTGCTGCTCATGGAGGTACTCTTGTTCATCATTGTCTTCCTGGACTTGTTCTGTGTTTTCTGCTACTTTGGGCCCGCTCGTGGACCAACCTTCCTCAACAGTAGTAGCAGCTTTTATTTTGCTTCCCCAAGTGTAAGGAGGGGGCCTTTACTCCTAATATTGTAACAATCATTTTTCTTTTGGAGCTGCTTTTTGGTGTTCTTCTTCGCCATTACTTGCTAGCGCTGATATGTGTTCACCACATGCCCAAAACTTGATGCTTCATCAGGTGCAACCTCTTCATCATCGTCATTGTCTTCCAACTTCTCTTGCATATTTCTTACCGCATCAAGTGTATGACTGTAGACGGAGCTTGCGACTCGCTTCCAGTCCTAACAAGAGTTCTCGAGGTGATGTTATTCATGGAAAGAAGACAACATAGGATCCGCACACTATTTCTACCTGGAACACAGGTTTTTGCACAGCCTTTGGAGTGAATTGGTTGTTGGAAATACTTAGAGGGGGGGGTGAATCAATATTTCTTTTCAATTGTTATTTTTACCAGTGAAATTATTTATATTTAGAACACAAAATGACCAATACGAATAAATTCTTTTATTAATATAATCTTTACAATAAATCAGGTACAATATATATAAGGCTCCAATCTGTTGCCAAGCACCAACTTGGTCTTTTTTGAGGCTCCAACCTCTAAGGCTCCAACCCTATCTTCATAAGGCACCAACCTTGTGTTTAGGATCACCAACTCCAACAACACCAATCCTTCCAATTCTGAGGCACCAACCCCAAGGGCTCCGACCCTATAGTTTTGCTTTATCAAGAAATGTTTTGATTGTATTACGCTGCTCTCAAAATCTTCTTCACTATGTTCTGTCAATCTACAACTTTACTGCTACATCAATGACAATCTGTCTTCATATGAAGGAGTGTTCACAATTCTTCATATTTCCCACACAGAGTTTGCAACGTTACCTTATGATGATTTCAAATAGCCATCATGATCTCCAATAATGTCTCCAAGATATGCTAATTTTTTTCAACAAGATATCTTGGATAAGTCGTGCTAAGCCTCAATGTCTGCACAATAAAAACAATTCTCTATTTTTTTTCAACCCTCTGTTCTTATTGTTGTGGTAACTGTTTCGAGAGTGACTGCTTCTTCTTGTCACGATATTTTACTTCCAAGAAACAAACTCACAATCACTTCAATGTTGGCGTTGTCTACTACTCCCTTAAAACGATGATAGATGAAACTTTATTTCCTATCATTAAATTGTTCTTCAAAATTGTGTTTTATACTTCTTCCATCAATCAATTTATCACAAGTCTGAGCCTTTTCAAAGATTAAACCAATCAAAAGAATGTTTTTACCATCGTCTTCCGCTGGTCCTTCGACTTCCTCTGCACTCACTCGACCTTCAACTTTCTTTCTTATGCTAATTCACATCCACGAGTTGTGAACTGTCCTTCTTCTCTGAGGTCCCACATGTCACGTCATCACCTTTAATCCCATCATTTCAATTTCATGAGAATCGGAGGCATTCCTTTAATCCCGTAATTGCAACTTCATAAAAAATCAGAGGTTTTACAAGTGTGCAAATGCTCTGTCTTCCGATGGAGTGAATGCGATATTCAATGAACTATTTTTAATGAATCCATCAGGTCCACAACTCTATCGCAATCAGAGGTTTTAACATCCTTTGAAACTTTCAATACTGCAGATGTGATATTACATTAAACAGTTGTTAATAAATCCGCTGGGTCCACAACCTTATAGCAATCGATGGTTTGTAGGACTTTAACTGGCACATGGAAAAAAATGGCCTTAACCCCCACAGTTGAACGTGATTTAAGGGTTGACTATGAGGTCGACGACTAGGATTGAGTGCAGGACTTCAGCCACGATCAAGGAAGTCCATACTTTCCTACCCCCGCTCTTCCGATAGTTATTGCTCCTGTCACTTCTCTTCACTCTTCTGCCCTTCCGATATTTTTCTTCTTTACTCCTCTGTTATCGTTGTTGCTCTTTGTTCTTTCGATAACACTTACCCTTGGGCATATGTGATAACCTGCTTCTCTTGCTCCGATGACTTTCTTTTTTGATGGCTTTCGATAAACTCTTCATCTTACTCTTTGGCTTCTTGCTCCTGTTGCTTCACGGATCTATTGCTTCTATTCTATCTATATATCTCAATCCACTTGGGTCCTCCATCTCAACATATCATCTTATACCAAAATTTCATCACTATGATCATTATGATCAATGGGCATCAATGGGAAATCATGTATCAAAGAGTTTGCCATCACAAACACTACTATATTGACATCAATGACAACCTAGATTAACAATCTCCCCCTTTGTCATTGATGGCAATATTCTTCTTCTCTCCCCCTTTGACATCAATGAAAAAGGGGTGAAAAAGGACTCTGCCTGTCGAACTTCTCCTCCTGTCATGCAACAACTTTATGAATCAACTTAATGTGATGCTAGAGAAATAACCCCCATCTTTTGGCGAAGATGTTTAAATGCTTCTTGAGGAAGAGGTTTTGTGAAAATATTAGCTATCTGCTCCTTAGTATTGATATATTCGAAGATGATGTTTTGTTCAGCTACTAGTTCATGAAGGAAATGATACTTGATTGGTATATGTTTGGTCTTTGAGTGCATCACTGGATTTTGTTGAGACTAATAACACTTGTGTTATCACAATAGATAGTGATTGGTTGATTTGTACCTATGTTGACATATTTCAGAGCTTCCTTCATCCATAATATTTGAGTACAATAATCTGCAGCAACTATATACTTGGCTTTAGTTGTAGATAGTGATATGGATATTTTTTTTTTTCTGAGCCAAGATACTAGATAATCTCCCAGGAAGAATGTATTTCCAGTAGTACTTTTTCGATCATCGACACTTCCATCCCATTCAGCATCAATGTAAGCAGTCACAGTAAGAGTTGAGCTCTTAGGGTACCAAAGACCAAAATCAAGAGTTCCTTTCAAGTATCTGAGAATTCTTTTTACAGCCAACAAATGGGATTGTTTAGGAGCTGATTGAAATCTTCCCGCCATTCCTACTGCTTGCATATTGTTAGGTCTTGTAGCAGTTAAGTATAGGAGGGCTCCAATTATTGACCTGTAATGAGTTGCATCTACCAGAGGAGAGTCATCATCTTTGTTTAATTTGCAATCGTGGTCATAGATGTGCTCATGGGTGCACAATATTCCATTCCATATCTTTTAAGCATGCCTTTAAGATATTTTGCTTGAGATATGAACATGCCTGTTGTGGTTTGAGATACTTGTAGTCCAAGGAAGTAAGTTAACTCTCCTATCATTGACATCTTGAACTCTTTTGACATATTTTGAGCAAACTCATGGCTCATCTCATCATTATTAATAGCAAAAATCAGATCATTAACATAGACAAGAGTGACTAGTAACTTATCCTCATCCATCTTTATGTAGAGATTACTTCCTACCACCCCCTTCTTGAAGCCTTGTTTTTGTAGGTAGTGATCCAATCCCATGTACCAAGCACTAGGAGCTTGTTTCAACCCATATAATTCCTTTTTCAACTTATAAACAAAGTCTTTTCCTTCTGCTATATTAAACCCTTCTAGTTGCTCCATGTAGACTTCTTCCTTGAGTTCCCCATTCAAAAATGTTGATTTTACGTCCATTTGATATATTCTAAATCCTTTTGAGCAAGAAAATGCCAAGAAAATCCTTATAGCTTCCACACGAGCTATTGGTGCAAAGGTTTCTTCAAAGTTGATTCCTTCAATTTGTGAATAGCCTTTACAAACAAGCCTTGCCTTATTTCTGATGATTTGTCCATCCTCATTCATTTTGCTTTTGAAGACCCACTTGGTTCCAATTATATTTTTATCCTTTGGATGAGGTACCAGCTCCCATGTCTCATTCTTCTTGATTTGAGACATTTCTTCTTCCATGGCTTTTACCCAGTGAGGATCCTTACTTGCTTGAGTAAATGTTTCTAGTTCTACCATAGATAGGAGAGCAACATCATTTTTCTTTAGTGTACTTGTCATCCTTCTTCGGGTTTGCATCCCTTCATCTATATTGCCAGTAATCTACTCTTCTAGGTGATTTTTTTGGGGAAACTTCATCTTTAAAGGGGTTTGAGATGGTTCTTTTTCCTTGTGTTTTTCTTGATCTTTTTCCTCTTTTTCAGGTTCTTCTTCAATGAGAGGGTCAACTTCATGATCTTCAATTTATTTTTCTAGAAGATCTTCATCAATTTCACATCAATGCTTTCCACGATTTTCCATAGTTGATTATTGTAGCACTTGTACGCTTTGCTCCTTGTAGAATATCCAAGGAATATCCCGTCGTCAACTCGAGAATCAAATTTTCTTGGTGAGCCATCATTGATTTTTATGAAGCACTTGCTTCCAAAAATCTTGAAGTATTTTACTGAAGCAGGTCTTCCTTTCATTAATTCATAATGATTCTTCTCATTATTTGGTCTTAATTGAGTTCGGCTCAAGGTATAAACAGCTATCATGATTGTTTCTCTCCAGAATTTTGGCTGCAAGTCAGCTGTTATTAACATTGTTCTTGCTTTTTCTTGAACTGTTTGGTTTCTTCTTTCAACTACCCCATTTTTCTTAGGTGTTTTGGCAGCATAGAGTTCTCTTTCGATTCCATGTACTTTACATAATTCATCAAATTCTTTTGATGTGAATTCTCCCCCTCTATCCATTCTAAGACATTTAATCTTAGAATCCTTTTCATTTTCTACAAGAGCTTTAAGATTCTTAAAACACTCAAATGCTTCAGATTTATATTTATGAAATATACCCGCATCATTCTAGTATAGTCATCAACAAATAAAGAAAAGTACCTTTCTCCTTGGAGTGTCAGAGCTCTAGTTCATCCACATAAATCAACATGGATGATCTCCAATGGTTTTGATGTAGAAAACTCCTTGGTCTTATGGTTGGTTCTAGTTTGCTTTCCATGTTGACATGGACCACATACTCCTTGATTTGGCTTGAATAACTTTTGGATGTCTCGTACTGCATTAATCTTGTTGATATTGATCAAGTTATCGAAAATTGTATGTCCAAGTCGCTTGTGCCACAGCCAACTTTCATCTGTTTGACTTAAGTAACATTTATCTCCTTGAATTTTTTCATAATGTAGACGTTATCTGATGTTCTAACTCCTTTTGCCACAAGTTCCCCCCTAAGGAAGAGTTTCTTATTTCACAATCTTTAGTGCTAAAGACAACATTATGTCCTTGATCACAGATTTGGTTAACACTCTGGAGATTGTGTTTGAGCCCATTTACTAGCAAAGCATTTTGAGCCTTTCCTTTTCCATTAATAAGGGTAACAGTTCCTTTTCCAACAATTTTGGTAGATCCACTTCCAAAGGATACATTTCCTTCCTTTTTGTTCAATGAGACAAACTTCCTTTTGTCCCTATCATATGTCTGGAGCACCCACTATCCACAAAACAATGATTTTCATCAACGTGAGAACATAGCGCTAGGCCACATTTATCCGTGTTGGGATTCTCATTTTTTGCTTTTCTTCTTTTGAGAGGGCAATTTTGTTCATTATGTCTATTATCATTACATAATGAACAAATTGGATCGAATTTGGCGAAGGGATCAAAAGAGTTGTAGGTTTTGAATTTTCCTTTCCCTTTAAGACCATATGGTTTGTTTGTTTGATCCTTCAATTTTGGTGTTTCATTCTTACAAGCCATGCAATGTTTAGCTTGATGACCAAAATTTTTACAATAAAAACAATGCCCAAAAATGATAGTTTTGCACCTGTTGTAATAGCCATGATTTGAATCAACATTCTTCCTTGGAGTTACTGTCTCTTCATTCTTTGGATTTGAGATGGGCCTTTGATGAAATAATCTTTCTTCTTTTGGGTTGCTGGAAAGTATGTCGGCATAGCTTTTCACATTATTCTTAGTACTTGATGATTCTCCTTTAAAACCTATCCCATATTTGTCATGTTGAGGTTTTTGATTATTTAGGATAATGTCAAGTATTTGAGAGCTTTCCCAACCCTTTTTTAATTTCTCCAATTCCTTCCTCAGAGATACTATTTGGCTTTCACGTTCTTCACAAATTTCTTCTTTTTCTTTTAGCTTATTTTTCAAGAGGTCTTCCCTTGTTTTTGTTTCCTCGTTTTCTACCTTGAGAGAGATGATTTTATTTCGTAATTTCTCATTTTCTTCAATGGCACTCATTAACAATTCATCTACATTTCCTTCGAGACCTAAATCATCATCATTTTTGAATGCCATGAATAATACTTCTTGGCTTCCAGCATGGTCATTTTCTTCATCTAATTCATCATTACCTCCTTTGCGGTGAGGGAACTAATTAGTTGATTTCTTTTTAATGACTACAAATTCACCTTCATCAGACTCATCTTGCTTAGAGAAGAAATTCATATTATTGAACCCTTTCCTTTTGTATACCATCCTTTTATAATTTTTCTCACCATCACTATCATGCTTAAGAGGACATTTTGAAGCATAATGACCTATTCTTCCACATTTGAAACAAATAAGAGGGTACTTACCTTTTAGCTTAGATCCTTTCTTTAGTCTTCATACAAATTGTGCCAATTCATATTCAACATCGGATTCATCACTACTGGTATTCCATTCTTTCCCCTTTTTTCATTTTAACTCCTTGAATGTTGCATCTTTGGAACTTGGGCTCCTTTTCTCATCTCATAGGCAATGAGGATTCCATGAAGTTCATCCATATTGAGAGTATCTAGGTCCTTCATTTCTTCTATAACACTTACTTTGGAGTTAAATCTGTCTGGGAAAGATCTTAAGATCTTTTGAGCAATAGTGTTTTCTTCAATGTTTTCTCCCAATCCTTTAAGAGAATTGAACACTTCAGCTACTTGGAGAAGGTATGAGGAAATATCTTCTTCATCATCCATTTTTAGAGTTTCAAATTGCCTTCTATGAGTTTGAAGCTTTGACTTCTTAACTTTGAAGTCCCCATCGTATAAGCTAACTAGCCTATCCCATACTTCTTTGGCCGAGTCACAATTCATGACTTTTGTAAATTCAAAATCAGTGATTCCACTAGTGATGGAATTTAAGGCTTTTGCATTTGCAATGTAAGCTTTCCTTTCATCTTGATATGTTGGAAGAGTGGAAGGAGCTATGTACTTATTTAAAATTGAAGGCCAAACTTCAGGTCCAAGGGACATTAAGTAGTAGGACATTCTTTTTCTCCAAAAACCAAAATTTGTGCCATTGAACAGAGGAGGTCTTCCTGACACTTCTTGATTTCTCATTGTGACTAAGAATCCTTCTTCTAGCTATTAGGCTTATATGAAGAAGCTGGATTTGATACCAATTGTTGGAAATACTAATGGGGGGGGGGGGGGTGAATCAGTATTTCTTTTCAATTGTTATTTTTACCAGTGAAATTAATTATATTTAGAACACAAAATGAGGAATAGGAATAAATTCTTTTATTAATATAATCTTTACAATAAATCAGGTACAATATATATAAGGCTCCAATCTGTTCCCAAGCACCAACTTGGTCTTTTGTGAGGCTCCAACCCTATCTTCTTAAGCCACCAACCTTGTGTTTAGGAGCACCAACTCCAAGGACTTCAATCCTTCCAATTTTGAGGCACCAACCCCAAGGGCTCCGACCTTATAGTTTTTCTTTGTCAAGAAATGTTTTGATTGTATTACGCTACTCTCAAAATCTTCTTCACTGTGTTCTATTAATCTACAGCTTCACTGCTACATCAATGACAACCTGTCTTCATATGAAGGAGTCTTCACAATTCTTCATATTGCCCACACAGAGTGTGCAACGTTATCTTATGATGATTTCAAATAGCCATCATGATCTCCAATATTGTCTCCAAGATCTACTGATGTTTTTCAACAAGATATCTTTGATAAGTTGCACTAAGCCTCAATGTCTGCATAATAATAATAAAAAAAAAAATTATATGTTTTTTTTTCAACCCTCTGTTCTTACTGTTGCGGTAACTATTTTGGGAGTGACTGCTTCTTATTTTCGTGATATCTTACTTCCAAGAAAAAAACTCACAATCACTTCAATGTTGGTGTTGTCTACTGCTACCTTCAAAGGATGACAGATGAAACTTTATTTCCTTTCATAGAACTATTCTTCAAAATTACATTCTATACTTCTTCCCTCAATCAATTTATCACAGGTCTGAGCCTTTTCAAATATTAACCCAATCAACAGAATGTTTTTACCTTCATCTTCCGCTGGCCCTTCGGCTTCCTCTGCACTCACTCGACCTTCAGCTTTGTTTCTTATGCTAATTCACATTCACAAGTTGTGAATTGTCCTTCTTCTCCACATGGAGGTCCCACATGCCATGTCATCACCTTTAATCCTGCAATTGAAATTTCATGAGAATCGGAGTTATTCCTTTAATATCGTAATCACAACTCATAAAAAATCGAAGGTTTTACAAGTGTGCACATGTTCTGTCTTCCGATCAGGTCCACAACTCTATCGCAATCAGAGGTTTTAACCTCCCTTTGAAACTTTCGATACTGCGGATACAATACTACATTAAACAATTGTTAATAGATCCGTCGGGTCCACAACCTTATCAAAATCGATGGTTTGCGAGACTTCGACTGGCACATGGATTAAAAACGGCCTTAATCCTCGTAGTTGACCGTGATCTAAGGGTTGACTATGAGATCGACAGCTAGGATTGAGTGTGGGACTTCAACCACGATTAAGGAAGTCCGTACTTTCCTACCCCCGCTCTTCCGATATTCGTTGCTCCTATGACTTCTCTTCACTCTTCCGATATTCGTTGCTCCTATGACTTCTCTTCACTCTTCCTACTCCTTTTTTATCATTGTTGCTCTTTGTTCTTTCGATAACACTTACCCTCGGGCATATGCAATAACTTTCTTCTCTTGCTCTAATGACTTGCTTCTTTGATGGCTTTCGATAAACTCTTCATTTTACTCATTGGCTTCTCGTTCTTATTGCTTCACAATACACTACTTCTATTATGTCTTTATATATATATAGATATATTCATTCAATCCACTTGGGTCCTCCATCTCATCATATCATCATATATCAAACTTTCATCACTATGAGCATTATGATCAATGGGCATCAATGGGAAATCATGTACCAAAGAATTTTCCATCACAAAAACTGCTATATTGACATCAATGACAACCTAGATTAACACTGGTTTCTCCCTTATGAGCTACTTTCCTGTCTCTTCCTCGGTCAATGGCTACTTGCAGATGCATCAGTTTTCTGTTTTTTAGCTCGGGCACTTCTGTTGTTAAGTTCTTTATGAGGCGAGTGAGGGTTTTAATGTCAGTTGCTTCTTGCAACTTTAGAGTCATTTGTTTGTTCATCATCCTTGTTTACTCATATCATGCACAGGTCTTTCTCAACAACAATATCCTCTTCGCAGCTTTCCAAGAGTGTTCGTTTCACAGCTCGCTTGATGAACTACGCGATGCTGGTTGGCAGTGTGGACGTGTAGTAATCAAAAGTGATGGAGTCATAAGGATTAGTGTCCACTACAAACTTGTTCAATATGTGTGTAAACCTCTGATTGAAGTCTTTTACTTTTTATTTTCCCTCCATCTTCAGGCTTCCCAATTCTTTGAGTAACATGGTTGGGGTCTTGTCCTCAGCAAACTTTTCAAGGAACATGCGTTTGAATGCACCCCGGTTCTGTATGGATTTCGGTGGAAGGTTGTGATACCATGCAACAGCGCGACCGTCCAAGGTACATGGGAATAGTTTACATGCTACATCATCATACCACACCTCATGGGTCTGCAACTATAGGTAGAAGTTGTCCAAATGGTCTTTTTCCTTCACCATGTTGTCAGGGTTGAACTTGATGTTCATTCTCTCTACTCGCTTCGGCATCTTGTGCAGAACAGCCAAGAGAGCCAATGGTCCCTGAGTCACCCATTCTAGATTTGGGTAAGCCATTTCTTCTTCTTCTTCTTCTTCATCCTCCTCCTCTCTTTCAGAATCTGATGGTTCCAACTCTGAGTTCATTGGTTCGTCTCTGCCTCTGCCTCCTATACCAGAGTCTGATCTCAATATCACAAGAGTATCTTGTTCGCTTGCTGGAAGATCAGAGGCTCATCTCCATCTTCAATAGCTTCTGCCAGACCTTCAAGTGTGGCAAGGACTGCTTCTTCCACCAATGATACAACAACTCATGTAGGAGTGGCTTTTGGCTTTCTTGATGTGTATGGAAGATGTTGTATGCCTAGGATCAGTCTAACTCCTTTTGCGAACAAGCAAGTGATGGGACGGACATAATGAAGTTGATACCAAATCTCATGTTCAATCCTAGGAGGTGAGGAGTAACCAACTGCGGAGTTGTGTGCAGGTGAGAGAGAGTGTGATTTACTGCCTTGACCAGATGGTTGATGAATGAGTGGGAGAGGATGTTCAGCCATATACAACTAGATACCCTCCTTCTAACGCCAGAAATGTTGACAGTGTTGGACCCGCCAATATTCAGGGGATCACCCCGGTATGAAGTCCCAACTAGACCTCACACCATTTGGTGTGGGAGTCCCATCTAGTATGATGGCCCAGTTTCCATTATCTTAAGGATTTGCCTCAAATCTTGCTTATCAGCACAAGAGAGTGGTCTACCTCATCGCCAAGAAGTGCGGTTCACATGCCTGGTGATTGCTAGTGTTACTTGTGTCAATAGTTCTTTCGCTATAGAGGGAGAGGGTGAGAGTGAGTCCCAAGTCGGTTGGGAGGAAGCTCCAACTCTAGGAACACACAACATAACAGGACATGCACAACTTCCGAAGGAGCTATCCACACTGATGCAACAGTCACAACACACAAGGGAAGATAACACGTACAATACTCAACAGATGAGTGCACAGTGCAACGGTTGTTACAACAAGTTTTTATGTGAAAGTTCTATCTGGTGTCTGGGAGGTAGCCACCATGGGTGAGACAACATTAACAGCATATACAACACATTTTCATTAATATATTATGTATTACAACAAGTGAAATAAGTTCAAGTGTTCAACAGGGGTTAAAGCAACATGCATTACAAGTGTAGAAATTCTGACTGTAGATTAACCCGATAATGCAATATAACCAAAGCAAAATACTATAATCTACTTCTACTATCAATTTGCGGAAGCTTAAAAATCAAGCTATACAATATAACCAAAAGAATGATTCAGAGAAAGCCTCAACTAAAAACCCCACTATCTGTATTATCATACAAAGTGGAAATACATCAAAATTATACAAAGCCTTAGCTCTCATAGCTAGCCAGCTCTCATTACAATCCTCACAGATGCTCACAAGTAAACTTGGCTTCTCACTAAACCTTCTCCTCTGCCCTCCAAGATCCTATTTTCTTGCACAATTTCTCCTGGGTGATCCTCTTGTTACCAAGTGGAACACTAATCTCACACACTACTCTAACACATTGTCAAAACTATGCAATCCTCAAGGATCTGCATGCATGAGTTCTCCTTATCGGAAACACATGCAACTGATAGTACATTGTCCTTGATTTATTTCAACTGGGTCTTTCTCAGAATAGTCATGCATGAGTTACTAATGAGGGAATATTCAGTTATCTGGAGTACATTGGTTGAGTGCATGCATGCATCAACTAACTGATAACTCACAATTAGTTCCTCAAATAGTTTGGAACTAATTTAACTGGACTTAACTCAGTAAACTGAGTTAAATAATTACAACTCAAATATAACTCAATCTTATCTCCTTAATTAAGGGATAATCTCCTTAATTTAAGGGATAACTGTTGCATGACTTCAGAAAGACTTCTAACTTGAATTTCTCCCACAAATTAATCCACAATGAAATAATTAATTATTTCCAACCAGCTGGTGAGACTAAATTCGAATTTTAATTCACAATTTTAATTCAAGGAAAAATTAGAATTGGAATATTCTTGTTGCCACATTTCAACACTCCCTCTCAACAACAAAGGGATTATCTGCCACCCCGATCCTATCTCTATGGAACTCAAATTTACACTTTGGTAATGCCTTTGTCAAAATCTCAGCATCTTTCTCCTCTGTTGAAATATACTACAGTAACATGATCCTCCTCGCTACATAGTCTCTGAGATGATGATATCGGATGTCAATGTGCTTAGACCTATCATGAAATACTGGATTCTTAGAGAGTTTGATACAACTCTGATTATCACAATAGATCACAATTGGATCCATCCTCTAATAAAACAAACCAACTAGGATTTTTCGCATCCAGATGGCCTCACATGCTGCCTGACTTGCAACCATGTTTTCAACCTCTACCGAGCTGAGTGCAACCGACCTCTGTTTCTTGTTGTACCAAGAAACTATCGCTGACCCAAGGTTGAAAATCCATCCTAATGTGCTCTTTCGATCTGATGGAATCCCTGCCCAATCTGCATCAGTGAAGGCTTGTAGCTTCACTCCCTCTGTCCGTCTGTACCATAATCCATACTGAGATGTGCCTCTGAGGTATCTCAATACATGCTTTGTCACCTTCCAAAACATCTTGGTAGGCTGAACCATGGCTTGACTCAGCTGGTTCACAACATAGAAAAAATTTGGTCGTGTGTTCACTAAGTACATTAGTGAACCCACAAGTTGCCTATACACAGTAGCCTCCACTATTTCTCCTGAAGTAGCATCCTCCTTCCTCCAGTTACCAACTAGAGGAGTCTGCATGGGCTTGCACTTCTCCATGTGGAATCTCTTGAGTATCTCAGTGGCATACTTGCCTTGATACACAAACAACTCCCCATCCTTCTGCCACACTTTCATGCCAAGGAAGTAATGCATGAGGCCCATGTCTTTCATCTCGAATACTCTTGCAAGGTCCTCCTTGCAAGACACGATCAACTGATCATCACCAGTCAATATGAGATCATCAACATAAAGTAAGATGGTCAACAGCTTACCTTTCACCATGATGTTGTACAGGCTCGCATCCGCTTCACTCTTTGTGAAGCCCAACCCGGTGAACTAGTTTTCTATCTTCGTGTACCAAGCACGAGGTGCTTGCTTCAACCTGTACAACGCTCTCTTAAGTCGGCACACATGTGACTCACAATCGAAGGTCTCAAAACCTTCCAGCTACTCTATTTACACCTCTTCCTCAATCTTTCCATTGAGGAATGCAGTCTTCACATCCATTTGATGGATCTTCCAACCCATCTGTGCTGATAGTTCCAACATCAATCTTATAGATGAGTACCTTGTGATAGGAGCAAAAGTCTCATCATAGTCAATCCCCTCAACCTGTGAAAAGCCACGGGAAACAAATCTTGCCTTATGCTTCTCCACATAGCCATTAACAGCTTGCTTTACCTTGTAAAGCCAATGGGAACTCACAACTGACTTGTTCTTCGGTCTCAGAACCACGTCCCAAACACTCTTACGAACTATGGAGTCATACTCCTCCAACATAGCATCAATCCAAATTGGCTACTGCACTACTTCCTCAAAGGAAGATGGCTCGGTCTCAACACATTCCCCAACAAGGGCCATGTATCCAGTGTACATCTCAGGTTACCTCCTCTGTCTGCACTGAGAAGATGGTGCTCCCACATTCTCTCTCGCATCCTTTAACAATCTATCAGCTTCTCTTGTGTGTTTCCATCCATCTCTAGAAGACTCTACTTGTGTGGATGTCTCCACCCCTAGAACCTCTATATGCGGCTGCTTCGCATCAATCTGAGGCTCCTCCTCCTTAGGAACCAATAATTCCTCCATATCCTATAGTTGGAGCTCCCTCTCAAGGGACACTCGCATGGCCTTCTACTCATCAAACTTGAGATCTCTGCGACCCATTGTCTTCTGACTGGTAGGCAAGTACACTCGATAGTTGTGAGGTGTATCAGTGTACCCCACAAGTATCCCCAACTCTGTTGTCAGCTCAAGCTTCTTCCGTGCATCTTTTGTCACATCTTAATATATCGATGAGCCAAATATCCTGAAGCGACCCACATTTGATCTCTTACCGGAGAAAGCTTCCTCTGGTGTCTTCATCCCAAGTATGCGATACAAGCTTCTATTCTGCAAATAGATCGTTGCGTTGCATGCCTCAGCCCACAAGTGAAATGGTAGGCCTTGGTCATGTAGCATCGCCCGTGCTACCCCTACAATAGTTTTGTTCTTCCTCTTGGCCACCCCATTCTATTGTGGGTTATGAGGTGTCGTCAACTCTTGTTTAAATTCTTCCGCTACATAGAAGTCCTTAAACTATTGGAGACATATTCTCCATTGTTGTCTCTTCTCAAGCCCTTGATCTTCTTCCCTGACTCTTTCTCGACCAAAACTTTGAACTCACAAAACTTTGTGAAGGTTTTGTCCTTCTTTAGCATGAAATAAATCCAGCATTTACAAGAAAAATCATCAATGAAAATCACATAATACCTTTGCTTCACTGTGGATGCCGTCGAGAATGGTCCACACAAATTAGTATGAACTTGCTCTAATATAGCCTCTGCTTGACTGTCTTGATCATGAAAGGAAGACTTTGTGTACTTTCCCAAGGTACAACCTTTGCATGTGTCAACTTGATCAAGTTTACCTTTGGGAAGTCCTGTAGATATATGTTGCATTATCTTCAAAGCCCCATTATGCAAATGGCCCAACCACATGTGCCACAACTCGCCAATATCTTGGCTTTGCATGAATTCTACATTCGTACTCAATGCTACATAATCATCTACCTCTAGTTTATAGATATTCTTCACCCGAATCCCTATCCTCTTGGTCTGACCCATGGCTATGTGTCTTAGGAACACCTTTCCTTTACTGAAGACAACATCATAGCCTTTGTCCTCCAACATCGCGACCGATACCAAGTTCTTCTTCAGTCCAGGTACATACATCACATCTGTTAAGGTGAGAGGAGCTCCATGCTCCCTCTAAAAAGCAACCGTGCTCACTCCTAAAACACTATACCTTCCATCGTCACCCACCTCTATGCACATCTTGAGGTCTTTCTCCTCCAAGGCACTGAATAAATTTTTATCACCGGTCATGTGGAATGAGGCTCCACTGTCAAGATACCAGAAACAACCCATCATCGATGACACCATGCATGCGATCAGGGTAAAGTCCATTTCAAACTGAGAGGCTAATGCCTCACCTTCCGATCCTTTTGAGGATCCCTTCTTGGACTTCTTCAATGGGAAATTAGTCGCATAATGTCCCATCTCATGACAATTAAAGCATCTCACTTTAGACTTGTCAACCTTCTTCCCTCCATGAGAAGAATTCGATTTGGAATGGGAAGCCTTCCCCTTCCCTTTCCTTGCCTTACTTGCTACGGCCATATTTTCTTCATTATCATTCTTGGATGAAGAACCATCTTGTGTGCTCCTCCTAATCTCCTCCTGCACGAGATCTGATCACAGTCATTCCCAATCCAAAAGTTTCTCCCTTCCATTCACAGAGTCCTGGTAGCTACTCTAGCTCTTTGGAAGGCCAAGGAGAACGAGGCTCACCATATCATCATCGACAATAGTTATTCCCACACTACTAATCTCATCTCTGCAGGTGGTGAGCTTATTCAGATATGTGGAAATAGTATCGCCCTTCTCCATCTTGATTCTTCAAAGCTTATCCTTGAGCGCCAATTTCCTCTGGTTGCTACTATTCTAGTATAGGTCCTTCAATGTCTTCCACATTGACAATGGAGTATCCTTCCCATGGAGACTTGAGACAATATGGTCTCAAACTCCCTCAAGGATGATCTGTCTCATCTTCACCACACACTTCTTCCACTCGGCCAACTCTTGTGAATTAGTTGAAGCTGGCTTTTGGATTTCTTGATCAATGAATTCCTTCAAGCCATTCTCTTCTAATATAGCCTCCATGTGATCTTTCCATGCTATGTAATTCAAGCTACCTTCCAAGGCATACTCAAGTCTCAACCCATTGAACTCCATTGGCCAACCTTGAAGTATGATAAGAATTCGATTTTGCACCTGCAACCCTGAACTTCAAACTTTGAATTCTCTTCTCTGTATACTATTCACAGCTCTAATACCATGTAGAAATTTTGAGTGTAGATTAACCCGATAATGCAATATAACCAAAGAAATATACTATAATCTACTTCTACTATCAATTTTTGGAAGCTTAAAGATCGAGATGAACAATATAACCAGAAGAAGAAGAATCAATGCACAATACATAGAAGAATACTTCGGGGAAAGCCTCGGCTAAAATCCCCACTATCTATATTATCATAAAAAGTGGGAATACATCAGAATTATACAAAGCCTTATCTCTCGCAACTAGCCAGCTCTCAGTACAGTCCTCACAAATGCTCATAGGCAAAATTGGCTTCTCACTAAACCTTCTCCTCTGCCCTCTAAGCTCCTATTTTCATGTGTAGTTTCTCCTGGGTGATCCTCCTATTACCAAGTGGAACACTAATCTCACACACTGCTCAAACACACTGCCAGAACTGTGCAATCCTCAAGGAATGATTCCTTCTGCATGCATGAGTTTTCCTTATAGGAAAACACATGCAACTAATAGTACACTATCCTTGACACTTAGTTCAACTGGGTCTTTCTCAAACTAGACATGCATGAGTTAGTGATGAGGGAATATTCAGTTATCTGGAGTACACTAGTTGAGTGCATGCATCCATCAACTGACTGATAACGCACAATTAGTTCCTCAAACAGTTTGGAACTAATTTAACTAGACTTAACTCAGTAAACATAGTTAACTAATTACAAATCAATTATAACTCAATCTTATCTCCTTAATTAAGGGATAATCTCCTTAATTTAAGGGATAATTGTTGAATGACTTCAAAAATACTTCTAACTTGAATTTCTCCTACTAGTTAATCCATAATGAATTAATTAATTATTTCAAGCAGTTGGTGAGACTAAATTCGAATTTTAATTCAAGGACAAATTAAAATTGGAATATTCTTGTTGCGACATTTCAACAATAACTGTTCAATATTAGTCTTACAACAGTTAAAATACGTGTGTAAAAACATGCTGGTCTATTAGCAGGCTTCCGAATTAAGCGAAAGTTTCAAGACACATCGTTACACCATACATCACTAACCCCATGTATAGGGAGTTGGAGCCACTACTTACTCCTCAAAGAAAATATTACAAACTCTCTTGGCTATGTGGGAGGAGTTAAGGTGAAAAAGTCCCTCGCATGTACAAATGAGGGGATATTTATAGCCAAGGGTGAAACTGACCATTGTGGTTGTTCGACTACCCTCATGATTGTTTGACTTCCATGACTTTTCAACTTTACATGACTCTTTATACAACAAACGGGTATCTTGGACTTCTACGTTACATTACATTGATTGACACTAAGGCCCACAGTAGAGATGTGGACAACATGACTCATGACATGACTCGACTTGACAATGCTGGTACATTTGCGATGTTGGTGGTGTGCATGTCGAGTTGTAGTGTTGTTGGGTGATGGATGTCATCATAGTGTGTCACAGCTTCACTTCCGCATTGCGAAGTGCATGGAGTCTTCGATGGTAGTTGGTTTGCTTGATGTTGCTTTTGCACATTGCTCCTTGCTTGTATGTTGGAAGGCTTGATAGGCCCATCTATTCGCGAAAGGCGCATATTCGTCAGTTTTGTAGCTAGAGGACAAAACTGCGCAATTTAGGGAGGAACAGTTTGGGCCACAGGAAGGCAGTGCATACAAAATCTGTGCATTTTATGGAACGAGCAAGCAGTGGGGACTTGACAGAAAAAATTGCGCAATTTCTTGGAGGAATAGATCAGGCTGCAAGGAGGATTGGCAGACAGGATTTGCACAATTTTTTGGAGGAAATTTCTGGGAGCTTGGTAGCCAAAACTGTGCAATTCCTGGAGGGAAATGGCAACAGAAACTGCACAATTTCTGAGGGGAACTGGCAGTCAGCTGCCGGGAGCTTGGTAACAAAAACTACTGCGCAATTCCTGGAGGGAACTAGTAGTCTGCTGCTGGGAGCTGTTGGTGAGAGAAACTCCATTGATGCTTTTAGTTTGGCCTATTGATCATCTCTATGCAATTTCTAGGTTGCGCAGACTGTTGAACAACAGAGGGCTTGCTCATGAAAACTACACAATTTTTTGGATGAGCAATCGATCGATTGTCGAGAGGGATGGCTGGAAAAATTGCATAATTTTCTAAGAGATTCAGGGACAAGCAGTGGGTGTCTTTCTGACCTGTCTGAGCAATTTTTTCAGTTAATAGAGCAAGTAATGCCTGTAGCCTCTGCACAATTTTTTAGCGGAGTCAATCCCGGGGTGGTTGCTAGGTTAAACTCTTTAGTTGACTAGCATGGAAACTGATTAAGTTGTTGGGGGGCAGTGAAACTTGAAATGACTTTCTTGGTGCTTCTGCATTGTTCTAGGTGACAGTCGATTGATTCGATGATGGGGTGATGATCTGACTGTTAGAGGAGATTCTGGTCATCAGAACTTCAACAAGATGACTAAGTGTGTGAACGAGAAAAAGATGCATATGTGATCTTGCAAACACACACTTACATGACTCAATGACGAAACTACTCAAACCATCCAGACACACATGTTCAACACAACTAACTGACGGTGCAAGTGACAAGCGGGACACTTGTGATTGATTGTTGATCAACTGTGACGATGCTTGCACGACAGTGAATGTGACTTTGTGTGTGAGTACAACAAATGTTTTCATAGTAAACACAACATGTAAATACAAAGCGAAGACCTTGAGCATGACCAGAACATGGCCAGAAGCATGATATTGGCATCAATATGAAAAAACTTGGATGAAATGAACAAGCAAAGGGGATGCAAGGACTCACACGGGCTCACAAAATGAACCTGAGTGTGTGCAGTCATCAAGTGAAACTCTCAAGGGAGGCTCTGATTGGGTGTAGGCCAAAAGTTTGGAGGGTGGTTGTAACTGCTACAACACATTCTAATGTTTAAATAATTTTTACAACAAAAATTTTCCTTTGTGCACAAGTCGCAAATTTGATGGTTAGTCACAAGATGCAAGTCACAAATTCAATTGTTAATCGTAGATTGCAAGTCACAAATTTAGTGGCTAGTGGAAGGTTGCAAGTTGCATATTTAGTGCCTAGTCGTGGGTGGCAAGTTGTAAATTCAATGGCTAGTCGCAAATTCATTGGTCATTGGTCGATTGCAAGTCGCAAATTTAGTTGTTATTCACAAGTCGTAAGTTGCAAATTCAGTGGTTAGTGGCAAGTCACAGGTCGCAAGTTACAAATTCAATTGCTAGTTGCAGGTCAAAAGTCACAAATTCAGTTGCTAGTTGCAGGTCATGAGTTGTAAATTCAATGGCTAGTGGCAAGTTGCAAGTCACAAATGTAGCGGCTAATGGAAAGTCACAAATTTAATAGCTAGTCCCAAGTTGCAAATCACACATTCAATGGCTAGTCGTAAGTCGCAAGTCACACATTCAATGGTGAGTCGTAGGTCGCAAGTCACACATTCAATGGCTAGTCATAAATTCAGTTGCTAGTCGCAAGTCGCAAATTCAATGGCTAGTGGGGAGGTCACACTTAGGACTTGTGCATTGAATCTATCACATGTGATGGGCTCAATAGGGGTCGCAGGTCACATATTTAGATATCAATGCTAAATTATTGTGAATTCCAAATACAATTTGCAACTAAGGGATGTGTGGAGCTTAAGGTAGGTCACAAATTATAGTCATAGTGGCCGTAGGTTTTAACCCATACAAAAATTACCTGCATACGAATTCTAAAACATATAAAATAAACAATGTGATATCATAACACATAAAACACATATACACAAAGATTCTCTCCTGGATCCCAAAACTGGGACTACCAGCTTGATTTTTCATTATGTTCCTTTCAATGTTATAATACATATTTATATATGGCGAAACATCCAATACCATGGACTGAAAACCATCTCGTCCAAAAAACATGTGTGAAAATCATGCACAAAACCATAGGTGGGTCCACCCATCCTAACATAGGGTCCAAAACCAAAATTTTCCGAGGCGCTGCCTTGAACCCCATAAAGTGGGGTTACGGGTACGCCTCAAACCCCCTGTGACCCCCCCTGCTACACAATCGACACGACGAAGGGGGGCTTTCCCCCCCTCTAACCCCCCATTTAACTACGTGGGCTAGTCGTGGAAAGAATATAACACAACCCAACATTCTCCTACTTGTTGTTTTCTTTCCACAAGGGGCCACAAGAGAGCTTAGTCATTTTCCAGCCCTAAAATGCCCATTGTCTCTCTACACCAAGAGAACTTCTCAGAGCTCACAGATTTTATCAATGCATCTGCAGTATTCTTCAAAGTGTCCACCTTTACGAGCAACACCTTTTTGTCTTATATCATATCCCTCACAAAGTGATATTGAACATCAATGTGCTTTGTCTTTGAATGATATGGGGTTCTTTGCCAAGAAAATTGCACTTTGGCTATCACAGTCTATCCTTATAGCTCCCTGTACTAACCCCATACTTGAACACAATCTCTGCAACGAAACTGCTTCCTTGCTTGCATGAGAGGCTATCATGTATTCTGCCTTTGTAGTTGATAGTGCCACTACAGATTGTTTCTTACTCATCCAACTGACTAAACCTCCAAATAGGTTAAATACATACCCACTTGTAGATCTTCTCTGATCCAGATCTCCAACCCAATCTGCATCAACAAAGCCACAAATATGCAACATTTTGTCCAATCCTGATCTTCCTTTGTAGCACAAACCATAATCATTAGTGCCACGCAAATACCTAAAAACCCACTTCACTATTGTCCAGTGCTCCTTCGTTGGTTTTGACATAAACCTACTTAATACTCCCACTACATGTGCAGTGTCTAGTCTAGTACAGACCATTGCAATCATTAGGCTATCGACTGCACTTTCATATGGAACACAGGACATGTCCTCTTCCTCTTCTTGTGTCTTGGGACACTGTTCAGCAGATAACCTCACACCTACAGGAATAGGAACCTCCATCGGTTTACTATCCTGCATATTAAACCTCTGCAATATTGTCTCGACATACTTCCTCTAGTTTAACCAAAGCTTCATCTTTTCCCGATCTCTTTTAATTTCCTTGCCCAAAATATAGTTTGCAACACCAAGATCTTTCATGTCAAATTTGGAGGACAAATGGGTCTTCAAATCCTGGATAATTTCTTTGTCATTTCCAACTAGCAACATGTCATCCTCATACAAGACCAGATAAATAACATGGTCACCAATTAATTTGAAATACACGCAGTGATCTGCTTTGCTTCTGGTGAAGCCAAGCCCCCATATAAATGTATCAAATTTCTGATACCACATCCTTGGTGATTGTTTTAACCCATACATAGAATTATTTAACTTGCATACCAGTTATTTCTTACCCTTCACCGTAAAGCCTTTAGGTTGCTTCATGTATATTTTGTCTTCCAAATCCCCGTGAAGAAATGTTGTCTTCACATTCATCTGTTCTACCTCAAAATCAAAAGCAGTAGCAATAGATAAAAGTAATCTAATAGAAGTTACCTTGGCAACAGGAGAAAAAATATCACCAAAATCAATTCTCGGTACCTGGGAATAACCTTTTTCTACCAACCGAGATTTGTATTTCTCCACCTTTCCTTCTGCATTTGTCTTCTTCTTGAACACCCATTCACTGCCAATGGGTTTCCTTCCAGCCGGCAACTCCACCAAATCCCAAGCCTCATTTTTGTGCAAAGACATCATTTCATCAACCATGGCCTCTTTCCAGAGTTTGCCATCCTCTAAATCTACTACTTCTTTCACAGTTTTGGGATCATCATTTGTAACAAATAAAGCAAAATTTGAATAGAAATCAAATGGAGTATACCTTTCTGGTTGCCTTCTTTCTCGAACTGATCTTCTCACACCTAGAGTTTGTGGCTCTTCATCTTCTAATTCCTCCTCCGCTGTAGAGTCTGATTCTTCCTCCTTAAGCTCAAACTCTATCTTCTCAGGTTCCTTTGGTTGGACTTCATGTTTAATAACATCTTTTACCTCTCTAAACACCACATCTCAGCTATACACAGCCTTCCTTGTTACTGGGTTCCAAAGCTTATAACCCTTTAAACCATCCTTATACCCAATAAAAATGCACTTTTCAGATTTACTATCCATGGTTATTTTCTTCTTTGGAACATGTACATATGCATCACATCCAAATACCCTCATATGTGAAAGAGAGAGTTTCTTATTAGTCCATACCTCTTGTGGAGTCTTATCCTCCAATGCTGATGAAGGTGATCTATTAACCAGGTAACATGTTGTCTCCACTGCCTCTGCCCAGACTTCCTGCCCTAACCCGGCACCACTGAGCATGCTTTTTTCCCTTTCCATCAATGTCTTGTTCATTCTTTCTGCAACTCCATTTTGTTGAGGTGTATACGGAGTAGTCTTCTATCGTGCTATACCACACTTCTTACAAAATTCTTCAAATTCCTTACTGCAAAACTCTCCATTGTTATCTGTCCTCAACACCTTTATCTTCTTCTCTGTCCGGTTTTCCACCAGAGCCTTAAATTCTTTAAACCTGTCAAAGACTTCAGATTTCTTCTTAATGAAATATATCCATGTATTCCTTGAGAAGTCATCTATAAATGATACATAGTACACAGACTTACCTGGTGATGGAACCTTCATAGGTCTAAACATATCACTGTGCACAAGCTCTAATATATGTTTCACCCTCTTACCACTAGAGGGGAAACTCACCCGATTCTGCTTCTCGTATACACAATTTTCATAGAAATTCTCGTACATGAAGGCCCTTCTCTCTAATATGTCCAAGCCTTTGATGCCACAGCATGGTCTTCTCTCCAGAGACCACTATATTTTCTGCTCCACTTTCAGGAACCACATAATTGTTGCACCCATCAATAATAGTGCTACCTTGCATCTTGTACAGAGTTCCAATCCGAACTCCCCGCATCAATATCAGTGCTCCCCGAACCATATTGCAGGTATCCTTTTTAAAAACTATTTTTACACCTGCATCAACCAACTTGCTAACAGAAATTAGATCTCTGGCTAATGCAGGAATATGTAGAACACCCAGAAGTGTTCTAACCCTTCCACCTTGCAACTTCAACTTTACTTTTCTACGACCAACGATTCTAGTCTTCCTATCATCCCCCAAGAAGACATCACCACCATCGTATTTCTCATACTTGTAGAACCACTCTCTATGGGGAGTGAAGTGAAAGGATGCACCTGAGTCAATCAACCATGCCTCATTATCTACATGTGTACTTGAAGAAGCCAAGTACACATCCCCACCTTCATTTGAGGTGGTTTTCGCCTCTACCGAAGAAGCATCATCAAATCCCTTTCCTTTGTCAGGAGCTTTAGATTTACAATCCCTTTTGAAGTGTCCTTCCTTTCCGCATTTCCAGCAGACCACCTTTATAGGTTTTCCTGGAGGTTTAGATCTCCCTCTAGATTTAGATCTCCCACTCAATGACTTATTTTTGTTTATGTTCTAAGACCGTGCTCGTACAGACAAGGCATCACCATTCTGACTCTCCATATTTTTCCGTCTCATCTCCTCCGTCAGCAAGGTTGAGACTATTTCATCAAACTGTAAGGCATTGCTACCTATTGCAATAATCAGACTATCCCACGAATCGGTAGAGAACACAACAAACTGATGCACTTATCTTCATCTGATATTTTAATATCAATAGATGATAATGCGTTCAAATGCTCTTTCATCTTCAGGTTATACAACTTTTTCCGCAAGAATAGTTTATTCACCAAAGACTTAGATTGGTACAAAGTCCCTAACTTGTCCCACAAATCCTTTTTCGTAGCTTCCCCTGATACATTCAGCAATACTGAATTTGAGACACACAATCGTATTGTGCTTTTTGCCTTCTAATCCAACTTCTTCCATTCTTCATCAGACACTCTCGTTGGT
The DNA here is from genome assembly GCA_000404065.3 of Pinus taeda. Taxonomy (NCBI): domain Eukaryota; kingdom Viridiplantae; phylum Streptophyta; class Pinopsida; order Pinales; family Pinaceae; genus Pinus; species Pinus taeda. Next base: position 42,319 of record APFE031416312.1, on the reverse strand, counting down.
TTAGTACCTGGATCTACCACGATCCATTGATCTTTATCCACCAACAAATCCTCCATCTTGAGTTTCCACAACTCAAAACTCTGACCATTAAATTTCTCAATCTCTATCTTTCCACTGCTCGCCATCTTCTTTTACCACCATAATCGATCTCCCAGATCTCCCACTGAACAGGGTCTACCACAAACCCAAGCAAAACCCCTTAGCAACAAAGGTGTCCCCTTGAAGCCAAAACAGCTCTAATACCAAATGTAGGTTTTAACCCCATATAGAAATTACCGACATACGAATTCTAAAACACATAAAATAAACAATGCGAGAGCATAACACATAAAACACATATACACAAAGATTTTCCCCTGGATCCCAAAACCGGGAGTACCAGCTTGATTTTTCATTATGCTCCTTTCAATGTTATAATACATATTTATACATGCCAAAGCATCCAATACCATGGACCGAAAACCATCACGTCCAAAAAACATGTGTGAAAATCATGCACAAAACCGTAGGTGGGTCTGACCATCCTAACATAGGGTCCAAAAGTGGGGTTATAGGTATGCCTCAAACCCCCTGTGACCCCCCCCCCCCCTCCCTGCTATACAATCGGCACAACGAAGGGGGGCTATGCCCCCCCTCTAACCCCCCGGTTAACTACGTGGTCTAGTTATGGAAAGAATATAACACAACCCAACAGTGGCTATGAAGACTAGCATTACAAGTGCGATTACAACTTATGAATAAGGCAATGGAACAAAAGTATTGAACTTTAAGGTTAGGCTTGGGCCAAAATGCAATGAAAATCCCTACTTGGTTGAAGGAGGATTCAAAGCCTAAGAAATCATAGGAAAAAGAACTTGGGGATATTTCAAGTGGAGGGGAGTCCAAACTCATTATTTCCTATGAACTCGGGCTTCGATGAAGTGAGGTTGACTCCTACGACAACATTTCAACATTTGAACAACATATGGATTTGTGATGCATCTTATAAACCTTGACATGATTATATCTTCTTCTCATTAAGAGTTGCTCCTGATGGCAATGAACCTTTTGGTCTAGTTGCAACCTTGTCCAAACCATGGGGCATACAAAAGAACACATAAATACCAAAACAAGATACTTTTCACATAAGTAAATAGACATGGAGGAATAATGCTACAAGATCCTTAGAAAAGTGAATGAATGCAAATGCTCTAAACCTTAGTGTCGAGAATGAAATATAACATGAAAGCTTAGACAATGTGCCTCATGAACATACAACAATTGCAGCCTCGATAATAACTAAGTTATTAAAGGTTTATGACTAGGTCAATCCACGAAGATAATTGTTAATATCTTGAAAAGAAAGGGGGAAGTGCGGGGTGGGGGGGGAGAGACCCAAAATTTAGATATATAGGCTAAAATTTTGGTTGTTGTTGTAGTGGCTACAACGCTACTTGATGCATTAGAATGTCTCAAGAGGTATGAAGATGAACTACAAAAAAAAAAAAATTGGGTCATTGACTTTGAATTGAAAGCATGGAAAGCATACTTGGTTAGATATCTACAGGTAGATGCTCCCGACCTATCCATCATTCATTTGGCTTAATGAGAAAATTTTGTTTATTTATTTTCATTCTAATTTGTATTTTATTAAAAGTAAAATATAATTTAGATTAGATATTCATGTGGAAGCTAAAGAGTCATGGGGATAGGTGAAAGGTCATGGTAGGTCAAAAGTCACCTCACTTTGTATAAATATACCCTCATGGCTAGATGTAAAGGGACTTTTAGTTTTGGACTTCATTTGAGCATATTGTTTTGAGAGCTTATAGATCCTTTTGAGAATTCAAGTTGTAGCTTTGCCTCTCCACTAATAGATTTCATGGGTACTCCATGTGATGGTGTTATTGACATTTTAGATTAATTTTGAGAAGCTCTTTAAGCCCAAGCAAGCAATTTCATACACCTGTGGTTGAGAATTGCAAGACTTCTCTCTTGGTGATTCAATGGTATATGTTTATATTTTCATGTGTTTGGTTAAGGAACTACTATGTTGATTTAAGCACATATTATACTTGGTATTGTATGCTTTTCATACTTTCATGTTTGTTTTCAATTAGGAACTAATTCGTGATCTACAAACAATTCTTTCCTTTTATGCATGCATTTTAATTGAAGTTTTCTAACATCATTCCTTAATATGCATGTCACATTATTTGATTTTTGTTATGTCTATAGCATCTTATATGTAAAGTTTTCCACTAAGTTGCGTTAACTTGTATTTCTCAAAAAAATTGTTTGTTTTCTAACATTTGTTGTTCATTTCATCTAAAATGAATCATAAACTAACATGGTGGTAGTTAGGTCCACATACCAGATGGGAATCATATCCCAAATGGTGTAGATACTATTTTGGATTTTGCACCAAGGATATCCCTTAATTGTTAGCGGTAAATTTTGGCCCGCCAACACAAGGCCGAAAAGGAACATTATAAGGCTAAAGAGAAAACAAAGCTAGTTTCATGTTGGCACTATGGAGAGGTGCATATAAAGAGATATTTCCCTAACAAACAACACAAGAAGAAGAATAGTTCATGTGAATTCCAAGAACATGAACTAGTAATCTTTAATACAAAGAGATGAGGGAGCATCCCTTCAACCTCTTTGAGATACCGAATGGTCCCTTATTCATTTACTTAGATTGGTATTGGAATTTTGAAGTTTTTATAAACCTTGGAAAGGACTTTGTTTAGCACGTTGTGCACACCTTGGTGATGGACACACTAAACATCAGAACTCAAGGGATTGATTTTATTGTGGACTAATGAATGATGTGTAGAGGGAATGTTTTACATGTCCTTGTTGTTATTGTTGGCTTCATATTTTCTCTTGTTTTTTTTGTTTTTTGACTTTAGAATGCCCATGTTGCTTTACATTTTTTCATGTGTTTCTATTTTGGTCCTTAACTATTTTTCTTTCCTTCTTGAATTTTCTGGTCTATTCTGGTTTGGCTTGTTATGTGTGGTAAAGGAAGGAAAAATGAGCTTTGGAGTAGAGTTGAAGAAAACCCAACTTTTGGTTTCGCTTGTTATGTGTGGTAAAGGAAGGAAAAATGAGCTTTGGAGAAGAGTTTAATAAAACCCAACCAGAAGTGCAAGACCCTGAGTAAACCATGTACATCAGATGGATGATAGTAGAGGGCAGAAGAAGATGGCATAAAATCTAGGTGGGCTAGTTATGTATATATGAATAAAATGGACAATAACATGATAGCTATGAAAATAACATAAGAAGGAAGTTTCCTTAATCGAGATTGTGCATGGATAATGTTTATGTGTGTGTGTGCGCGCGCGCGTTATATCTTTTATGAAATGAGAAAGATGGGAAGGTGAACTAAAAGGTATGAGGATATTAATTGGTCCAAAGGGCCATTAGTTGAGAACCATCATAGTAGCAAGATAGGTAATCTTTAAAAAAATGTGATAATTGTGTGAATGGTATGAAAATAGGATTTGTTCTTACCATGTCTTGGGGTAACAATGAAGTTATTTTTGGATTCCTTGTTATATGGAACACCATTGAGCAAGCGGGCAGGAATGACCTATTGTTGATAATTATTATTATTATTATGCTCCTAATAGCTTCTATGAGTATGAATGAAAATGGTAAAGGCTATATATTAACAATGTATGCTTAGCATGGATGAGGACATGCTAGAATTGAATGAAAATGAAGATATCTTTATGAAGTTTTCATTGAAATCTATTAATACTTGAGCTGATGAATTTATGACTAATGTGTGAGGCTGAGATCATTGCATGAACTATTGAGTATTGCAATAGTGTGAATGTTATCAACTAGTTGGACCCTTCAAAATAATTCATCTGGAATTATTGGTTGTGACAGCCAAGAAAATAAGGAAATTAGCTACCTAGGTAAAAGGGTAAATGAAAGGAATTGGGCAAGAATCCCTTCAACTGAATTTGGAAACTATTGTTTCAAATTTATGCATGCTTGCATGGATAGCAGGAAGTGGTGTGGTGAAGGAAATGAGCCTTTAGTATGAAATATTGCAATGCATGTAGAGTGAAATGGAGAACTAAAATGTAAATAAATTTAAAGATATGTAGTTTTCAGTTCTAACTTATTAGTTTGTTGGAATGAATTTTTAATTGCACTATGAAATGCTTGGAATAAATATGATGCATACGTACATTGGAATAATAGTGTCATTTAAATGTATTTGAATTTATTTGGAGTGAAAAAATTATTACGATTCTAATAAATCAAAAGTCACTTCAAGTTGTTATGAATCCATGTGGAAGGAGATTGCATGTGTATGTATATAAACTTTAACAAGTGTTAATTTATTTAAATGTCAAGTTGCAAGAAAAAGTTGTTAGAAAATTATATACTACAGAGCAATGGAACACATAAAATATTTCAAAAATATAAACACAGGAAGCGCATAAAACAAGAGAGACACAGATATACATGGTTCACCCAGTTTGGGGTACGTCCACAGAGAAACAACCAGTCCTTCTTTTATTATATTATCCAGCAAACTGAAGAGTTACAACCTACAACAGATCCACTGTAACTCCTCTTCGCTCTCAATCTCCTCTCTTTTCCTCACTCAGAATACAGATATCCATAGAAGCAATACAATTCCCTCATATATAGTGAGGGGTTGCCTTCTAGGGCAAAAAACCCTAAATTCAACATAACTTCTACCGTCCGATCATCCACCTAATGAACGGCCCAGATTGACTAGAAATTACTATACTTTCACAAGGCAATTTTACATCTATTTTTAGCTTCAAGGGCACTGCCCCCGAACCCCCATTGGGGGACCACTGGCCCTCGGACCCCTCAATCGGGGGGGATTAGCCCCTCCAGACCCCCGCGGGGGGGACAAGTCCCCCCCTCGTGGAGGGGTATACATCTGGCAGAAACCTTTGAATATAGAAGATAATCAGTCTCCACACCCAACAATCTCCCACTTGGAGACTGATTATAACAACTCCACCGCTACTTCATTTGCTAGACAATGACTCCACTTTGGACTTAGTTGTTTCTCATCTTCTTCATCATACTTGAAGACCAACTGAAACTGAGTAGATTCTCAGTTTCTCCCTTGTTACAACTTTTGTTAACACATCTGCAGGATTCTTGCTAGTGTGTACCTTTTCCAGCTTCAACTGCCCATCTTCCAATGCTGACCATATGAAATCGTACTTGAGATGTATATGTTTAGTATTAGAATGAAATGTAGAGTTATTTGCAAGATGTATGGCACTCTCGCTGTCATTGTATAACCTGCCCAACTCCTGCTTCTTACCCAATTCATCCAAAAACCTTTGTAACCAAATCATTTCTTTACTAGCCTCTGTAGCAACAACATACTTTGCTTCTGTTTTTGAAAGTGCAATAATACTTTTGATTTTTGAAACCCAACTGACAGCTATTCCACCTACAGTAAATACATATCCTGTAGTGCTCCTCCTGTTATCTCTGTCACCTGCCATATTTGCATCAACATATCCCTGTAGAGCAATGTTTGAACCACCGAAGCATAATGCTTGATTTGTGGTACCTCTTAAATACTTGGGAATCCACTTCACCACCATCCAATGTTCTTTTCCTGGATTATTCATGTACTTGCTTACAACACCCACTACATGTGCAATATCAGGCCTTGTGCAGACCATTACATACATTAAGCTTCCAACTGCTGATGCATATGGAACTTTAGACATATGAACCATTTCTTCCTGAGTCTTGGAACATGCCTCCTTACTTAATTTGAAATAGCTAGCCAAAGGTATACTAACTGGTTTTTCATTCTGCATAATAAACCTTTTCAACAACTTTTCTATGTACTCACTTTGAGACAATATTAATTTGTGATTCTTCCTTTCTCTAGTTATTCTCATACCAAGGATTTGTTTTGCAGCACCCAAATCCTTCATTGCAAATTAGTTTGCCAATTTCCTTTTGAGCACATTTATTTTATGCATGTTAGACCTTGCAACAAGCATGTCATCTACATACAATAACAATATAATATAGCTGCCATCCTTTTTCCTTTTGAGAGAAACACAATGATCAGAGTGACACCTAATATAACCTTGTTCAGACATGAACCTGCCAAATTTTAGATACCACTGCCTTGGAGCCTATTTTAAGCCATACAAGCTCTTCTTCAACTTGCACACTAGTTTATCCTTCCCTTTTACCTCATATCCTTGTGGTTGCTACATATATATCTCTTCCTCCAAATCCCCATGGAGAAAGGTTGTCTTTACATCTAACTACTCAAGATGCAAATTTTTAGCTGCTACTAGACTTAGAATAGTTTTCATTGAATTCATTTTCACAACAAGAGAAAATATTTCATCAAAATCAATACCTTTCTTCTGTACAAACCCCTTCACTACAAGTCTAGCTTTATACCTTTTTCTACCTCCATCTTCTTCCTTCAACTTGTAAACCCATTTATTCTTCTATGTTGTTTTACCTATAGGGACCCTAACTAAGTCCGAAGTCTGGTTATGTGCTAAGGAGCCCATCTCTTCTTTCATGGCTTGCTCCCACTTCTTCCTGGTTTCTACTTGCACTGCTTCTTCATAACATTTTGGTTCACTAGAATTAGTCAACAATACATAATATAATGAAGGAGAGTATCGTTCAGGGGGTCTACTTATCCTGCTAGATCTTCTAACACCACTTTCAGGTGTTTGAGGTGCTTGCTGCTATTGTGGTTGTTGTTCTAGTTGTTGATCATTATGATTTTCAGGCACCATCACTTTTCCTGTGATATCGTCAAGCACTGTGTATTCTCCGTTTTCTTTTTCCTATTTCTTTTCCTGCAGCTGATCCTTATACAAAACCTTTTCATTGAATATGACATCTTTGCTCCTAATGATTTTGTGTTTTTCATAATCATAAAAGCGATAACCAAAATCATTAACACCATATCCAATAAAGGTACATAAGTTTGATTTTTCCTCAAGCTTTGTTCTATTTTCTTTATTAATGTGGACAAAGGCTTCAGAACCAAAAGTCTTTAAAAAATAGTAGTTTACCTTTCTACCTGTCCATGCCTCCTCTGGAATACCACCATCCAAAGAACTTGAAGGCCCTCTATTTATTAGATAAACATCAGTATCTACAACATTTGTCCAAAATTGTAAAGGCAATCCTGCATGCAATCTCATGCACCTTGCACACTCCATGATTGTCCTGTTCATCCTTTCTGACAAACCATTTTCTTGTGGTGTTCTTGGAACTGTCTTCTCTCTACGAATTCCATTCTCATAATAGTACCTATCAAACTCTTTGCTACAATATTCACCTCCATTGTCTAATCTGAGACACTTCAACCTTTTTCCTGTCTCATTTTCAACCATAGCTTTCCATTTCTTGAAAGTATCAAATACATCAGATTTATTTCGAATACAATATATCCAGGTTTTTCTGGTTGCATCATCAATAAAAGTAACATAATAAAGAGAGCCACCAAGAGATGATACCTGAGTAGGTCCCATTCCCAACTCTAATTTTTCGCTCTTCTTTTCTTTCCCAACTCTAAGGAATCTGACTCTCTTTTGTTTCCCATAAACACAATTCTCACAAAATTTTAAATCAACATGCTTCAAACCTAGCAACAAATTTCTTGAGTGAAGAATATGCATCCCCTTCTCACTCATGTGCCCGAGCCTATGATGCCACAATGTTGTATCTTCTCCTGTAGAGGATAAAGCATTAAAAGAATTAGAAATACCATTGCATAAATACAATGCACCAACCTTTCCTCCTTTCACTATTACTAGGGATCCTTTAGTGACCTTCCAGGTTTTATCTGTGAAAGTAGTTACGCAACCTTCACCTCCCAACTACCCTGTTGAAATCAGATTTTTCTTCAGATCTAGAACATGCCTTACCTCCTTTAGTAGCCATTGGTTTCCATTCTGTTGTTCTATCAAAACTATACCCATTCCAATGGTTTACAGGGTTTATCATCACCCAAACGAACCTGTCCAAAATCTCCTTGAACATATCATGAAAAATTGTCTTATCAGGTGTGGCAGGAATGAGCCCCTGAACCTACCACCCAGGCATCAATAATATTTTCTAATGAAAGAATCAAAGCATCTTGCAACACATCACCTATTACATTTGCTTCATGATTAGTTTCTTGTTGTACGTCTCCTTCTTTTCCCTTCCGAGACTTGGCAGTGTTTCTTCAGGTGTCCTTTCTTCCTGCATTTCCAGCACACTATCCTTGATCTGGACTTGGATCTACCTTTTCTTGACTTACTGTGATATCCTGGGATCTTTCCTCTTTCCATTTTTCTTCCCCTAATCTCTGCAATCAAAGCATTGTCTGATGTCTCATCGAAGCTTTTTTGTCACATTTCCTTGCTAAGGATTGCATCGACAACATCATCAAACTTTAAAGTACTAGATCCAGAGATAGAGTTACTAATAGCCATAACTAAGCCATTCCAACTTTCTGGAAATGAGCACAAAAATAACACAGCCCTAACTTCATCATCAAAATTTACCCCTACAGAACTTAATTGACTTGTAACTATATTAAAATCATTTAAGTAGTCTGCAACAGATCCACCTTCTGACATCTTCATATTAAATAAACGCTTCATAAGAAATACCTTATTTGAGGCCGAGGGTTTTTCATATAGTTTGGCCAATGCCGACATTAAATCCTCTGTTGTCGTTTCCTTTGAAATATTAAATGTTACCGACACCGCTAGGCATAGTCGTATTGTTCCAAGTGCCTTTCTGTGAAGAATATCCCATTATGTGTTGGTCATACTCGTCGACTTCTTTTTCTTTCCACTCAATGGTAGGTACAGATCTCTCTGATATAGATAATCTTCCATTTGCATCTTCCACGACTAGTAGTTTTGGACGCTGAATTTTTCGACCCTAAACCTACCATCTTCTGCCATTACTCCCACTCAAACCAGGAACCCTTCTCTCCTGCGAGTTTATCAACCAAAGAAACCTTCGGCTCTGATACTAGTTGTTAGAAAATTATATATTACAGAGAATTGGAACACATAAAATATTGCAGAAATATAAACACAAAAAACACATAAAACAAGAGAGACGCAGATATACGTGGTTCAGCCAGTTTGGGCTACGTCCATGGAGAAACAACCAGTCTTTCTTTTATTATATTATCCAGCAAATTGAAGAGATACAACCTACAACAGATCTACTGTAACTCCCTCTTCGCTCTTAATCTCCTCTTGTTTCCTCACTCAGAATACATATATCGATAGACGCAATACAATTCCCTCATATATAGTGAGGGGTTGCCTTCTAGGGCAAAAAACCCTAAATTAAACATAACTTCTACCGTCAGATCATTTGCCTAATGAATGGCTCAGATTTATTAGAAATTACCATACTTTTACAAAGCAATTTTACATCTATTTTTAGCTTTGGGGGCGTTGCCCCTGAACCCCTGCCAGGGGACCGTTGGCCCTCAGACCCCCTAACCTAGGGGGATTAGCCCCTACCAACCCCCGCGGGGGGGACAAGTGCCCACCGCACCTACGTGGAGGGGTGTACAGTCTTCCTGGGATATACATTCAGCTGAAACCTTTGAATACATAAGATAATCAGGCTCCACACCCAACAAAGGTATTGAAATGGTGTGTGAGATCAAAGCCACCATGAAAAGTTAACACCACCTGCAAGGGATCAACAACATGGCTAAAAGTTGCATGCTTATGAGATTACTTTTGGATGAAGAAAGGATTTGGAAATTAAAATTTTTTGTTTGAAATTTTTAAGTAATATATAATGGGAATTTAAATGTTGTGAGATGGGTAAGATAATGAAGCTAGAAGCTCAGGGAGAAGACTATTGTGATGGAGTTGCATCCTATGGTACTTTCTTATCTAAAGGGAGCAATTCATAACCAGGACCCTGACTATAAGACTCCATGAGTAGTGCAGAGGAGCCTTCAAAATGGGTACTTAGCCATAAGACTCCATGCTCATGTCATTAGATCATACCAAGAGGGTGCTTAGTTGTAAGACTTTAATTACTACCCTTTGTAGAGAAAACCTTAGGACAGGTAGAATTCCGAGAAAGGGGGTTCCCTGGGCCTACAGGTGTGATGATATCTATCGAGATGGCATGGGGGGTGTGATGATATCTATTGAGATTGCAGAGGAGGTGTGATGATATTTGTTGGGATGGAAGAGGAGGTGTGATGACATCTATCAGGATAACAGGGGAGGTGTGATGATATATGTCAGGATGGTAAGGGAGGTGTAAATATATTCATGTTGACAAATGCCTACCTTGATGGTAGATGACATTTCCATGTTCACTAGGATGTGAGCATTATGGAGATTTTTTGGAGATATACAAAAATACTATGTCAAGAAAAAAATTAGGGGTGAAATTTCACTTGTTGGCTATTTGTTGGACATTTTCTAAAAAATATTCGCATATTTGGTTAAAAATTCACCTATTTTTTACATATATATGATTAAATGGATGATATTCACCAAAAACTTACCAATTTTAATTGTGAATTATATGTTTTTATTTAATATTTGCATATAGTCTAGATGTATTACTTTTCAAAAAAAAAAAATTCCCTATAATACTATAAATAAAAATAATATTTGAATGCTTAAAAAATACCCAGGACTACGTGGAGCAATATATGCATAGGTGGAGACATGCTCTGGACTCCTATAATGCTTAACAAGTGGACATGTTCTCTAGATTCCTATGAGTTGGATTTAAAGATGGAATGGGTTGGATATTACGTGGAGAAGTTGACTCATTAGTGTGCAACATGTGGAGACATTCTCCATGTTGAAATTTGGTACCGGAGGATAGGTGGTTCCCTAAGGCTTTGATCTTTAGCCTAGGGAAAAGTGTCCAAAAGAATTTAATTTTTCTCCTAAAGTGACTTTATAATTTTTATAAAGTTAAATCTAATTTAATAGTGACTTTAAGTGATAAAGTTACTAAAGTCTAATTTTAAAGTGACTTTAATAAAGTCAATGTAAAATTAGAAAGGAAAAGTGACTTTGGAAATAAATGACTAAGTGGGTCTTTATTAAAGTCGGGTGAATTAAAAAATAGAAAGTGAGATTTAAATGAGCATTTAATCTCAACCCTTGATCTCAATCTATTTCAGCCATTAGATTTAGGGATCACCCAAAAGTCACTTAGGGTTAGATTAAAGGAGGAAAAGGAGGAAAAGGTCATTCATTCTTTCATGAGCAGATTGAGAGAAGGAGAGCAACAGAGCAAGGGAGATTTCTGGACAAGGAGGAGAAGGAGACAACAGCTTGGCACACATTCCAAGGCAGCAGTTGAGCAGATTTGTACAGCTGATTCAACACAGAGTGAAAGGCTTATTTTGACACGATTTTCTAGAAATTTGTACAACTGGTTTGCATAGAAATCGAGGAGTGGTTTGCACAGAAATCGAGGAGCAATTTGCTGGTTTTTTTGCACTCAAATTGAGGTCCATACAATGCATTTATTGCAGTCCGTACAACGCATTTAATGTAGGCCATACAACAACATTTAATGCTGAAAGTGGGCACGAAAATCGAGGAGGCCGTACAACATTTATTGCTGTCCTGTTTGTTGTAATTTCCAGTTTGCTATGAGGCACGGGAAAAGAGATAAGTTGTAAATTTGCTTGCTGATTTTTTGCTGAATATTTCTCACTGTAAAAAAGGCATTTTCAGAAATAAAGAAGAGCTCTCGAACTAGTTTTCCCAAAGAGTTGTAGGTGGTTTTTCCAGGGTCACATTGACCAAAAATCATTGTGTTCAAATGTGTTAAATGACTGTTTGTACCTGCTAATTTTTATTTCTACATTTTTCAGCATTCTGTAAAATTTCCAGAATTTGTGTTTTCAGCAAAAATTTATTTTTTCGGTTGTTGAATGTATGGATATGGGAAAGGGAATTTAACTTTATGGGAGAAATAAGGTGAAACTGAAAACCAGGGTGGGAAATGAGAAATTTCTACACTCCGAATACCTATAGTGTGCAACAAGTGTAGACATGATCTGAATTCTTGTAATGATTAGCGTGGATCTAGTTTAGTAAATATGGAGATAAAGAATAAGTCGAATTACGAAGTGTATACACCACAAAGTGATGGAAAATTCAAGGAAGCAAAGAGAAACCAAATATAAGTATTAATTATAGTTTGAAGAATTTATATGTTAAAGTTGTGACTTGAATTGAATTAAAATTCTATGGTTAACCTCATAAATAAATCTACTGATGAATGTATGTTTGATTTTTTAGTCAAGGTTGTCATTGATGTCATTATGGCATTGGCCAAGATGGAAAATATTCTTGAGATGCCTAATGAATATCATGAAACCCTAGAATGAGATGATAATGTTGAAGACAATATATGTCTGGTTCTAGATGATGATGTCATAACTCTTGTTTGATAAGAATGCCATCAATTAATATGTCAAACAACTAATGAATAAGTCTTAGAAGTGCCAAGTGTCAATAATATGCCTTGATTGATGATCTAAAGCCCTTGATGACATATGAAGGACTACACTTGATGAATGACATCACTTGATGATTGCACTTGATGATGGTCTTGATGACATGATTGGAAGGTTGTCTTGGAGCTCTCCTAATGGGAAATTTATGTTGCACTATGACTTATCATTTCACAAGTATATGATGACATTGTTGGATAGTTGGATACAAGATGATACACTCATGATGACATTATTGGATAGACTCATGATGTCATTCATAATTATATTGTTGATCCAAACAATGATGAAGCCATGTTGTCCCAAACAATAGAAAAGCCTTCCTGTCCTAATCACCTTCTGCACATAAAAAAATTCAAGGATAATTACAAAGAAAAATAAACTTTGGCATCTTGGAGGCAGCCTATCAACATGGGTCCTATACCATGTTGTAGAGTTGTTAACAGTGTTGGACTCACCAACATTCAGGGGATCTCCCCGGTATGAAGTCCAAACTAAACCTTTTGGTGTAGGAGTCCCATTCGGTACGATGGCCCAGTTGTCATTATCTTAGATATTTTCCTTAGCTCTTGCTATTTAACATGTGAGAGTGTTATGCTTGTATCTTCAAAAAGCAAGGTGAGTATGTCTAGTGAGTGCGTAATGTAACTTTGTGTTTGGGTTCTCTTACTGTAAGGGAGAGGGTAAAAGTGAGCCTCTAGATGAGAGGTATTAATACCACCCAGGGAGAGACACATATGAAAACAACAAGAGTTTGTCCAGCATCCATCGGAATAGTCCACAATGAATGCGACAGTCGTTAAAACCAAAGTGCAAGGGAAAACACCAACACTGTCTAGCAGAGTAGTCCACATGAGGGTGACAGTCATTATAACCAAGGAAAATAAGAATGATCTGTCTAATGTCCTACCAGGTATTCCACATGGACGAGACAACAATTATAAACCATACAACACATCTTCAACAACGTAAGTACTAAAATAACTGAAGTAGTCTAACTATCTTAGTACAGGTTAAGAAAACATGCATTACAAACATTTAAATAATAGTATTATAAACAGATACAAAACATGTGTGAAAACATGCTAGTTTGAGACATGCTTCTTAATTAAGAAAAAATTCTGAGACACATATGTACACCATACATCACTAGTCCCAGTAGTTGGACATTGGGGCTACTCATCGCTACTCAGAGAACAGACTATAAAATCTCAAGGCTATGTGGGAGGAGCCAAGGTGAAAATTCCATTGTTCATACAATGAGGGGGTATATATAGCCAAGGGTGATGCTTGACCCTTGTGACTCTTGGACTTCCCTCATGATCATTCAACTTCCTATGACTTTTCAACTAGCGTGACTCTTCAACTTCATATGTGCATCCGTTGGAATTTCACCTTACTTTACATTGGTTTATAACAAGTATGGTGCATAATAGTGATGTGGCCGAGACAAATCATGACACAACTCAACATGACACTGCTAACATGTACTGGCTGACTGTGGTGTCCATGTCAATCTCCTATGATGTTGGGTGATGAATGTGCTCTTGGTGTGTTGTGTCTTTACCTCCGCATGGTAAAGCGTTGCGGGATCTTCAATGGTCTTGGTATTTGCTTGATGGTTCAGTGCATGTGTCCCTTTCTCTTGCTTCTCAATGTGCTTTGTATGTTCGTTCAACTACAAGAAAGTCTTCTAGGGTGTGCTCATTCTTCATCCCGTTTTTCGTCGCACAATGTTCCATTAATGTACCCATTCTTGCAACTCACTCATGATGAGATGACATCAAACCCAAAAATATCCTAGTCTAGTATGATGCATTGTTTTCAGTTTCGGGTCTAGGTGACCAAGAGGGAGGACAAGACACTGAAATTGTGTAGAACATAGCTCAGGCCGGGATGAGGAGCTCCAAAGTACTATTAGAAAAAAATGCACAGAGGTCACTGGGTGGAAAAATTGCGCAATGAGGGACAACAATGACAGGTGCAAGGTTGAACCCAGCTAGGCATAACTGCGTAGTTCCTAGGAGGAATACAAGTCAAGGTGTCGGGGGAAACTGTTGGATGGTTCTGCATAATTTTTTGGATGAGGACTAAGCGGGTCAGTTGAGGTCCAGCTGGGAATCTGTGAAATTTCTCAGAGGGAGAGAGAGTAGGGCAGTAGAGGGTGTTGGCAGGTAATTCTGCGTAGTTTTCCAAAGCAAGGAATGATCGGGCTGTCGAGAGTTGCTAATCACAACTGCACAATTTTGAGGGACAGTGCAAGATAGGCTACAAGAACCTTTCCGTCACAACTGCGCAGTTTTCAAATACAGTGTAGAGTAGGGCAGCAGAATGTGTACCAGTCAAGATTGTGCAAATTTTAGGAGAAGAGTAGATCAAGCTAGTAGGAGGGCCTACCAGACAGGTCCTCGCAATTTATGGGAGTAGTGCAGAGCAAGGCAATAGAGGCTTGACTCAACATGACTGTGCAGTTTTTGCAGGGAGTGCAGGGCAGATAGCTAGGCATGTCTACACAATTTTGGAGAGTAGTTCAGCATTGGATCAAAGTGCAGTGCAGATTTCTAGTATACTAGAGGGAGGCTTGATAATTGATCTTGCGAGAAGCGTAGATTGGACTGGGCTTGGATACAACTTCTGCACAGTTCTAGGAGACAAGCAACTTGCTCACTTCCAAGATTTCACAGTACATCTACCCTAGAGGATAGCCTCAAGCACTGCACAGTTCTCAGCAGGAGAGCAAGGTCACTGAGAGCTGAGATTGTGCAGTGCAGCTCAGTCAGGGTCCAGTTGAAGGGGTTTCTCCTGTCAATAGATTTTCAGGAAAAATGGATAAGTGTGAGAGAAAGTGAACTTGTGTAGACGTGACATTGTGATCAAACACTTAGCATGACTCGATGACAGGACACCACAAGCCAACTAGACAAACATCTACTCAGTGAGATTGTATTAAGGTTAAGTGAGACAAGTGCGACACTTGAGATAGACCTTCGAACAACCTTGATGATACTTTCATGACAGTGCTTACAACTTTGTGTATGAGTACGACCGATGTTCATAGATCAAAGACAACCCATGCACAGAAAGACCAACCTTAAAAATCACCAGAACAAGATTGCAATCATGATAAAGCAATCAAAATGCCAAAAGATGACCACTGGTTGGACAAACAAAAAGGGGTAAAAGACTCTACAAGAGTTCATGGACTAAGCTCGAGTGTTTACATCCATGAGTGGAAAAACCAAGGAAGGCTCTGAAATTTGGATTCAGACCAAAATTTTGGAGGGTTTTGCAACCACTACAACACTTGGCAACAGAATTGTTGAATACCAACTTCTCTATTTTGGTTCATTTTCAATGCAGGGCCTTGGCCTTTCAGGGACTATTGATTCGTTGTGCAGGTCACCTCGGCTTCTCCACTTACCCCATGGATAGACATTTTTCACCTTGTACCAACTCAATCAGGAAGGGTAGTTTAGCTCACGAGCTTAATATTTTCAAAGTATAATTTTTCATCTCTGGTGTTTCTCCGCTACCAACAAGCCTGGACAGTACCCTGGTGGAGTCACACAGGAACACAAGCATTGCTCCATTACCAACAAGACTAGTCAGTACCCCGGTGGAGTTGCCTTCTTCACCTCTCTTCACAAGAAGCCTTTCTCTTCTTTTGCCTTTGTATTTTTTTGAAAGAGGATTCTGCATAGGCACTTATTTATTTTTGGGGCATAAGAGGGATCCTGACTTATCGATAGAAGGATAGGTTGTTCCTTAAGAGAAGCATGTAAGACCTCTAATTTAGGCTTGCTCATTTAGATTTTCCCATTCTTCGTTTCTACTAGTTGGATAAGCTTGAACACACAGAGCTAAAGACTGAGTACAGGCACGGGGTTTCCTAGTTTGGACATAGGTTCATGCTTTGACCAGAGCTTCCCTCACAAACGGATCATGTTTTCTGTCAAGACTTCATCAGCCAAAATTTACAACCAAGAATAAAGAAGACAGACACGGGACTGGCCAAGAATTTTAGTTCACAAGACTTTTGAACTTCAACCACATACTTATTCAAAAGCTAGAATACAGTGCAAGACAACACTTATTGACAAAACAAAATGACAAGATATCAAAGCAAAGAAAAGAAAAACAAAGCAAAACAACATAACAAACAATAAACATACTATGTACATAGTGCAGGGCGCGGCCCCGGATCATTGAAAATAACATTTTAAATCTTGGCCATTGATAGGAAGGTTGTCAATCCTCCCATCAAGTGATTGAAGACGGTATTTGTGTTGGCCAAGATTTTCATGAACCATGATAGGGTCAATCCATAGGGACTAAAAAATTGTATGTTTGTGTTTATCTTCGTGGGGTTTATTCCACTTCAAGACTAAGTCACCTAAAGCAAAGCTGGTGTTCCTTGCAGATTTCCTATCGAACCATCTTTTGATATGGTTCTGGTGGAGTGAAATTTTTTCTTTTGCTTTCATTCATTCTTCCTGTAACTTGTGTAGTGTGTCCATCCTACATTGAACCAAAAGACATGGCTTGCCTTAGGATTCTTGGGATAACTAAAGAGAAGAAAGTAGATATTCGGTGGGAGGATGGCTTCCTTTCAGTATACCAGTAAATATGGAGATCTGTTCAGAGACGGTTTGGGTGTGACGCAGTTAGCCCATAGAGAATTCACTAGAGTAGAGTGCCAATTTTGTTGTTCAGAGTAAATGTTCTTTTTTATGATACAGATGATATTTTTGTTTATGGATTCGGCAAGACCATTTCCCTGCAGGTAGTATTTAATAGAATGTTTTAGCATAATACCACATTGAAATGAAAAATCATACAACTTCAATGAAGAAAAGAAAGTTGCATTGTCAAAAACAAGTGATACAGGAATGCCAAACCTCGAGATGATGTTCTGCTGAAGGAAGCTTATTACTTCCTGGTCATTCACTTGTTTGAGTAGAATTGCTTCTTTCCACCATGTGAAGTAATCAATGGTAGTTAGGATGTAGTAGTGTTGCTTTGATGAATGTGGGAAAATATCCCCAATGATGTCCAAGCCCCATTGTTGGAATGGTTCGTCCACTGTAACAGGCTACAATAGGGATGCTGACCTCTATTGTCTATCGGCACATCTCTAACAGACCGAGCACTTGCGGGCATAAGCATGTGCATCTTTGTACAATATGGGCCAGTAAAAACTGGCTCTCATGACTTTGTGCGCTGTTTTGTTACCCGCGAAGTGACCCCCGACTGGTCTGTCATGTAGATCACATCATATTCTATTAATGCTATGCTTCCAAGCACTTAAACAAAATTCCATTGTGGTGCTTTCTGTAAAGCACTCCACCCACAAACTAGTAAGATAAGGTTTTCAGTCAGAGTTTCCTCTTTTTCCACATAGAGAAGTGAGAGGGCATGGTCTCGTTCTCAAGGTACTGGAACACTTCTTCATACTAATAGTTACTATGAAAAGTGGGGGTTGCTCACTCTACATTGTACATGTCCATTTCTTTCTCCCAACTAGCGAGCTCTTCTTCTTCTTCTTGTGCATGCACTGCTTCCACTGCTAGTATGCTGATATCGTGACCCTTTATGGTGTGAATTTTCTTGATGTCAAGATCATACTCTTGCAATCCAGTCATCTAGTTTTCTCACGTTTCACCCAGCTCTTATTGAACAAGAAATGAGTTGACTGCTGGGTGCGGCACAAAGACTATGCAATGATTCTTCAATGGCTAGGGTCTAAAGTGTTTCACCACCTTGTATACTGCATATACTTTCTTATCCACAGTGGGGAAGTTGAGCCCTGGTCCTTGCAAGCTCATGCTAATGAAGGAGGTGGGATGTTCATTGTTGAGCTCGTCCTTCTGAGTGAGCACTGCAGCAAGTAAACTGTTGTAAGTGAATGTGTAGAGCAAGAAATATTTATTAAAATATGCGTTGCACAGTGCAGGTGCTTCTGTTATCGCCTTCTTAATACAAGCAAACTTGTTCTTTTCCTTCTTCCCCTAGCTATAAATTGCATTCTTCTTGATCATCTCTTGTATGGGATTGCCATTAGGGGAATTTTGAGGTCTAAAATGGGCCTCCTAAGAAAAATGTACAACCAAAATAAAATTTATAAAAACCAATAGGATTCAATATTATGATGTCAACCATGAGGGATGATTCACCATTTTTGGAGTAAAAAAGTAAAAATAATAAAAAATAATAAAACTAATTTTCCAACTCGTATTTTCAACTTATCTCCCTAAGGTTTTACTCAAATTTCGATTGGGAGTACTTGTTGGATGAAAAATTTAACTCCTCAACAAAGGAGTACCCATGTTTCATACTTTTGATGGACCTTGCTACACGAAAAATGATAAATACATGAAAAAACATGGTTGCAATAATGTTTTTTCATGTATTTCTCATTTTTCGTGTAGCAAGGTCCATCAAAAGTATGCAACATGGGTACTCCTTGGATAAGGAATCAAATTTTGCATCCAATGAGTGTCACCACTTGAAATTTGAGTAAACCCATAGGGAGATCAGTTGAAAATATGTGTTGAAAAAACAGTTTTTTCTTTTTTCCATATAAAATTTGGTGATGTAATTTAATCTTATCTTATTATTTCCACTATTATTTTATAATTTCCTTAGGAGGCCCATTTTAGACCTCAAAATTCCCTTAATGGTGGCTTTCTTGTTTACGGGATGAGGAATCTGTGTGATGGTCCAGACTCGGTCCGGGTCTACCTTGACCAGACTCGGTCTGGATCTACCTTGACCCCGCTCTTGGAAATGATGTGCCCAAGGAGGTTCCCCTCAAACACCAAAAATACGCTCTTCTTGGGATTCAAGGATATCCCATACTTGTGACATTACTCAAATATCTTCTTGAGATGGCATAGGTGGTTTGACCATTTTCTGGAAAAATAATTGTTACGTCATCAATGTAAACCACCATGCTCTGTCTTATGAGCCCACAGAAGGAGATGTCCATTGCGTGCTAAAAAGTTGCTCTTTCATTTACCAGCCCAAAGGAATTCTTCAATAAGAGAATGTACCCCACTTGGTCTGAAAAGTTGTTTTTAGTTTTTCAGGTTCTACCACCAGAACCTAGTTATATCCCGAAAAATCGTCTAGCAGAGAAAACATTTTTGCTCTAGATATTGTCTGCAAGATGTGTTCCATGGATGGCACAAGGTAATTGTCTTTGTCCGAGGCACGGTTAAGGTTACGAAAATATATGCATAGGGAGATCTTCCCAAAATTCCTTCTCACAGGAACTAAGTTTGAAACCCAAGTAGAATGATAGACTTTGTAAATGATCTGAGCAACCAACAACTTAGTCAACTCTTTCTGAATGAGGGGTTGAAGTGAAAGATGTATTTTCTTGAGGTTCTGCTGAAACGGTTTGGCCCCTTCCTTGATTGGGATGATGTGTTGGATTATTTGCATGTCATATGTTTTCAACTCATTGTATGCCCACATGAATACATCATGGTACTCTCTGAACAGGTGGACAAAAGCTTGTCACTCTTCCACTATGCAACATGTACCGAGATTCACCAACTTCGAATCTTTGTCTGTTCCCAGATTAATTTGTTCATGCATTAGTGTGGAACTATGGGTTTTAGTGTTCTTTGGTCCCTAGAAACTGTTTGGAAATTCATATAGCTTCTTGAGTGAACCCACACCCTTGGGGATGAGGTTTCCTTTACTTGCAACAGTTGTGTCTTGCAGACACTGCTCGTGCTCGTCTTCATCTGTCATTGCATCCTTGAAGACATCAACGTTGGCCATGAAATGTAGTATCTGTTCATTATCATCAAAAACATGTAAATTAGTGATGTTGTCAAGGATAGATGGCTTATACAAACTTTCAACAGAAAATCTATCCCTAACGATGTCATCCTAGCAACTGCATTTGCCAAAGCATATGCAACTGCATTATGCATTCTTGGTACAGAAATGATATTGAAATCTTGGAAGTTATAGATAAGCCGCCACACATCTTGTTGGTAACTCTTAAGACGAGGTGAAACATAGTGTATGGTGTTATGTACCTAAAGTACCACAATCTTTGAATCACCTACCACTTTCAGCACATCAATGTTGAGGTCGATGGATTTCTATAAGCCCAAAATGAGTGCTTCATATTTGGTAGTGTTGTTCATGCACTCAAACTCTGAGCGGCTTGAGACTAAGTGTTTCCTTTGCCTTGGGTCTATCAAAACACACCCAACTCTAGAGCCATCATGTGTCTTGGATCCGTCGAAATACAAGGTCCACATGTCATCTGTACAAGGACCACTTTCGGTGCTAGTACTGGTATCACTATTGTTACAATGTATTGTACAGGTTTCATTTCTGTCAGCTAGGCAAGGAAGGACACCTAAATGTGTGTCTAGTGGGGTGGCGCTTGGTTATGCAAGATAACACCCCAGCTGTGTTTCCATAAAGCAATTTCTAAACATAAGTTCTGCAAAAACCAACGGTTCATTTTCACCATTCAAGGGAGTAACATTATGTTTCACATATCTCTCCGACAACACCGGGATCTAGTTGTTTCTACCCTTGTGCGGAATCCATAAGTGTGACTAGTCCGTAAAAGTAGCCTTGAAACTTCCTAGGCCAGTCTCTACTGAGTAATAAACCATATGCTTACGGGATGTCCACAATCACAATGTTAATGCAGTGCTGAACTCATCCATCAAACGATATTCGGATGATCACATCCCGGAGTTCACCAATGGTTGGGACACATGTTCTGTAAAGTTGGATGGTCTACACAGTTGTACTACTCCATTGTGTGTTGATCCTTTTAGCAATAGAGAGTGGCATGACATTGACCGACCCACCAGAATTAACCAAACAGTTGTGGACATTGAAGTTGAATATTTCAAATGATAACAAAAATGGTGGGCAGATCGAGTTTGCTTCCTCCATGCGAAGCGCGTTGAGCATGGATGCGAGTGATTCGGGAGAATTTCTTGGTCCCTTGCTGGAAGAGGCAACATTGACTATGGAGGCTTTCCCAGTGCATCCAACATAATGTCTCGCTGAACTGTGAGCTTGGTTAACTCATAAAGAGAGATGTTTGCACGGGTATTTTTCATATCTTCAACAATGTTGTAATCCAAAGTGGGAAGACTCACCAAGTTGTCTGGGGGTAGACATGTTTTTGTGTTGTCCAGAGGGCTTCTTTTGACTTTGCTACTCACGGACGTACTTTTAGCTACAGTTGTCTTCCCAAACTTGCCTTGTGTTTTCTGTGTTGAGATGACCAGTGGGTCCACTATTCTGAGCAGATGTTGTCTTACTTTTTCTCTCGGTATCTAAAAAATAGTGGCGGCTCCTTGACTCCTCAAACTGTATTGATTGTTTTTCTTTGGGATTAGACTGTAGCTCAGGGGCTCCTTCTCGATGGTTGTCTTCTGGGTAGGGTTAGCACATTCGTACATGTTGATTACATGCCCAACACTTGGAGCTTCATCAGATGCAAAAACTTCCTCTTCATCTTCATCCTCAGGCTAAACTTGCCCACTAGCTTTAAAATGATCAATCAACCTTGTAGCCATGGTGTTCATCACTCAGTGCCATAATGGACAAGTATTTTCTGAATGTCAGTCTTCATGGACTATGCATAAGTGATCTATCGCAATTTGGTCCAGGTGGAACACAATGTTAGATGTCTGCGTAGATTTAGCCAGGTGGCTACTACTGTTGCCTAATGTCACATTCTTCTTCTACACGAATCTGGGAGGCATGTTTCTCATAGTTGTCTCGGTCGTCCGTTGCTTGAGTTCAGACACTTTGGTTGTCAAGGACTTGACGAGACAAGTAAGGTTCTCAATTTCAATTACTTCATTTTCCTTTACCTTACTCATAGTAATTTGAGACCTCCTTCCTGTGTATTTGGAGTCCTTATTTGGTTCTTCATATACAATGACTCCAATAGTGCACAGATCTTTCTCCACATCAATTTCCTCTTGGAAATTTTCCAAAAGTATTGGTTTTGCGGCTCACTTGACAAACTAAACAATGTTGGTCGGCAGTGCAAATGTGTAGTAGTCAACTATGATGGAGTCATGAGGTTTGGTGTTTATAGTGAACTTGTTCAAGATACAGTTAAACCTCTGGTTAAAATATTTCACTTTTTATTTCTACTCCATCTTGATACCACCCAACTCTTTTAGAAACATGGGAGGGTTTTTATCTTTAGCAAACTTCTCAAGTAAAATTCTCTTGAACACCCACAGTTCTGAATGGATTTGACAGGAAGGTTGTGGTACCATACGACTCCTCTGACATTCAAGGTACATGGAAACAGTCTACATGCAACATTGTCATAACATACCTCGAGTGTCTATAGATGTAGGTAGAATGTGTCTAGATGATCGTCAACCTTCACTGCTCTGTCAGGGTCATATTTTGTTAATAACTTCTTTGCATGTCTTGGCATCTTGTGCAAGACACCTAGGAGTGCCAATGGGCTTTGTGTCATCCATTTCATATATTTATCAGCCATATTGTCCTATTCTTCTGAATTTGATGGTTCAACCTCCAAATATGTTGGTTCATCTCCGCCTCCACCTCCTCCACTGCCTTCCCCTCTGTTGTCTCCACCAGAACCTGAGCCCAAAAGTAATATGTTATCTTCTTCTCTGTCTAGGAAAATTGGAGGTTCCTCTTCATTTTCAACAACTTCTGCCAGCCCTTCAAGAGTGGTGAGGATTACTTTTTCAACAGATGAGACTACCACTCTTGTGGGTGTAGTCTTTTGCTTCCTCTACGAAGAGGGAAGAGTGTATACTCCTGGAATCAGTCCAACAACTTTAGCAAACTGGTGGGTAATGGGATGGATAGCACAGATGTGATGATATGAAATTTCTTGTTCGGGTCTGGAAAGTGAGGAGTAGCCAACTTCAGAGTTACACGTGGGAGAGAAGGAGTTCGTGTTACTTCCTTGACTAGATGATAGATAAGTGGGGATGGTAGTAAATACAACCATAAACTATTGGAGGCCCTCCTTCTAGCACCAGAAATGTTGACGATTCTGGACCCACCAACATTCATGGGATATCCCTGGTATGAAGTCCCAACTAGACCTCACATTGTTTAGTGTAGGACTCCCATCTGGTACGATAGCCCAGTTGCCATTATCTTAGATATTTTCCTTAGCTCTTGTTGTTAAGCACATGAGAGTGTTATGCTTATATCTTCAAAAGGTGAGGTGAGTATGCGTGATGAGTTGTAATGTAACTTTTTTGTACGGGTTCTCTTACTGTAAGGGAGAGGGTAAAAGTGAGCCTCCAGCTAGGAGGTAGTAGTACCACCCAGTGAGAGACACATGTGAAAAAAATAACAATATGTCCAACATCTAGTGGAATAGTCCATAGCGGATGCAACAGTCATTAAAACTAAAGTGCAAGGCAAAAAACATACATCATTCAGTAGACTAGTCCACACGAGGGTGACGATCATTACAACCAAGGAAAACAAGAATGGTTTGTCTAA
This sequence comes from Pinus taeda, assembly GCA_000404065.3. Taxonomy (NCBI): domain Eukaryota; kingdom Viridiplantae; phylum Streptophyta; class Pinopsida; order Pinales; family Pinaceae; genus Pinus; species Pinus taeda. Next base: position 18,285 of record APFE031416312.1, on the reverse strand, counting down.
TGTCCTATGCAGTAGTTCACACGGACAAGACAACAGTGATAAAACATAAAACACATCTTCAACAATGTAAGTACTAAAATAACTGAAGTAGTTCAATTATCTTAGTACATGTTAAGCCAATAGGAGGGCCTGCCAGACAGGCCTGCACAATTTCCAGGAACAGTGCGGAGCGAGGCAGCAGAGGCTTGACTTAGCATGACTGCGTAGTTTCTGCAGGTAGTGCAGGGCAGTCAGCTAGGCATGCCTGCACAATTTTCGAGGGCAATGTAGCCCCAGGTCACAATCTAGTGCAAATTTCTAGTAAATCAGAGGGACGCTTAATAATTGATCTTGTAAGAAGCACAGATTGGATCGGGCTTGTAGAAAACTTCTGCACAGTTCTGGGAGATAGATAACCTCCTCACTTCCAGGATTGTGCAGTACAACTACCCTGGAGGACATCCTAAAGCACTGCACAGTTCTAGGTAGGAGAGTAGGGTCACTTAGAGATGAGATTGCGCAGTGCAACTCAGTCAAGGTCTGGTTGAAGGGGTTTGTTTGGTCGACAGATTTTTAGGAAAAATGGCTAAGTGCGAGAGAAGTGAACTTGTGTAGACATGCCATTGTGATCAAACACTTAGCATGACTCAACGATAGGACACCACAAGCCAACTAGACAAACATGTGCTCAGTGAGACTGTCTTAAGGTTAATAACAACAAGTGTGACACTTGAGATAAACATTCGAGCAACCATGACACACTTGTGCGATAGTGCTTACAACTTTGTGTGTGAGTACGACCAATATTCACAGAGCGAAGAAAACTCATGCACACGAAGACCAACCTTCAAAATCACCAGAAAAAGATCGCAAGTATGACAAAGCAATCAACATGCCAAAAGACGACCGTCGATCAGACAAACAAAAATAGGGTAAAAGAATCTACAAGAGCTCATGGACTGAGCTCGAGTGTTTACAACCATCAGTGTAAAAACCAAGGAAGGCTCTGAAATTTGGATGCAAGCCAAAATTTTGGATAGTGTTGCAGCTGCTACAACAAGAGTATATTTTTTCCTTTCTAATGAGCCCTTATTTGTCTCCAAACTCCCGGTAGTTTGTGAGATATTGAATTTTTAAGCTATGAAAAATATAATTAATGTTGAGTCAGCCTCCCTCTAGAAAGACACGTCCCTTCAGTTTTAAAACAAAATCACTATATATACATGATTCAAACTTCATTTCTGATCATTCAATTTGGTTAACAATTTCCAAGATATCTACAAGAGGCCAAGGAGTAGGAAAATATTGTGTTGGGAAAATTCTTTTAAAAAAACTTTGAGGACAGTCATATGTTAAGGAGTCAAATATATTGTAGTAATACCTTCGGAAAGATCCTTGGACCCTGAAATCATTTGCTACAAATTGTGATATGTACCTCCTCCTGTAGCTCGGACTATTTATGCACAATACCTCGGATAGAGGTGTCCATAGTAGCTCAGACAAAGGTGCAACAATGTTGATTGGTACAGCAACAAAGGACTGTAGTGTCTCATCTACTCGATTATGATTGTGGTGCAGTGTACCTATCTCATAGTGACTCAAATTCTTGAGCATTTGGAAGTCAACCTATCTTGAATTGGCTTAGAAATCTATGCTTAGACTATGATGAACTCTATTACTTGACTCTTGAGGATACAATTGAAGCAGCAATCTGTGGCTTATCAATTCAGCTACAGTGAATACTAAAACAAGCATAAGTTAAGTCAAACACTGGTGAAGTCAAAGTGCAAAGAAGAGATACTTGAACATGTGAACAATTGAATGGTGAAGAATCCTATCGAAGACATACAAGTATATCACTTATTTTTGTGTCAACATTCATTGAAGACAGTGAAGGGTTTTGAAGCATCAATCAAGGAGCCTGTGGAGAGATATCTTGTTTAGGCAAGGTTTATTGAAGACACCCTTGAAGAATTCTTAGAGAAGACCTGGTGTGACATAGTGAAGAATCTTGAAGGACATCTTGGGGTACCTTGAAGACATCTTTAATATTGTAGAGAAATAATTTGTTGGGTCTTTGTGAGAAGATCTTGAAAAAACCCCTTCAAGAGGGTTAGAGCAGGTGCAGAACTAGAGTTTCTCATCGAAGACATATTAAATATTTGTGGAGATCATTGGAGACAATGATATCATCATGAGGTGACTTAGGAAAATTGTTTTGGGTACGATGAAGAGCAGTGGTGACACCTTCTAAGAGAAAAAGGTTGTCATTGATGATGTGATGTGGATGTTAAGTGATGAGATAAATGAATATTGACAGGGCTCGTTGAAGAAGACACTGGGAGCCATGAATAATAACCAAACATATCTTGACGAAGTAAAGCTAAGGGTTGGAGCCTCATAGAGACAAGGTTTGTGCCATGGAAGATAGGATCGAATCCCTAAAGGACAGGAGTCCTCAAGAAACTAAGTCAGAGCCTAAACCAAAAATAGGGTTGGAGCCCTGGAGGTTGGTGCCTCAAAATTGACAAGGTTGGTGCCTTGGGAAGTCCAAGTCGATGCTTGGTATATTACAAGTTGGAGCCTGGGAGATTAAATATTGGTGTCTTCATCTATGGTTGGAGCCCTACATATATTGTACTTGATTTATTGAAAGAATAAATTAATAAAAGTATTTATTCTATCATTGTTCATTTCTTGTTCTAAATATAAGTGATCTAACTTGTAAAAATAAAAATTGAAAAGAAATATTGATTCACCACCCCCCCCCCCAATATTTCCAACAATTGGAATCAGCGCTAGTACCTTCACTCAAAGACTAACAACTTGAAGTTAGATCCTTAGAACATAAATGGAAAAGACAAATAAGAAAGCCTTCAATCCTCCTAAAGATGTATCTTCCTCAACCGTGAAAACTGAAGACAATCAAATTAGGAAGGTTCCATTGTTCAATGGAAACTTTGATGTATGGAAGGTAAGAATGAGAAATTTCTTAATGGTTCAAGGAATTGAAGTATGTTAGTTGGTGATTATGGATAACATGATGAATGGAGAATCCAAGATGTACGATGCAAAAGTGATGAAGGCAATCTTGAATGGGCTACCAGATTCTATAAAGGCCAATTTGTAGAAATATTTGTCAGAAAAACATATATGGGACAAACTTCATGACCTTCACTTAAAAGGAGCATTGACCATGAGATCTAGTCAAAAAGATGATGGAAAGAAAGAAGGAGATCTAGAACCCATCAAGGAAGGTTAAAATAAGAGTGATGACATCAAGGCCATAGAAGACCTAGAAGAAGAAGAAAGTAAAGAAGAAGATCTCCTTACTAAACTTATAGCTTCCATGGAAGAGATTAATAGTTTGAAAAAGGAAAATGAGGAACTTAAGAAGAAAGCACAAGATGGTGACCAGGACACGACAAGGGAGGAATTTGACCTTTTCAAGCTTCAAGTACAAGAAAGAGATAAGGAGCTCACCAAGCGTAAGGAGGAATTTCATCAAAACAAAAGAAAGCATCATGAAGAAGTCGTATCCATGGGATATCAATTGGATAAGGCAAAGAAAATGGAATAAACTTTATCAATCCACCTTGAACAAAGACTCAAGAGTTTAAACAAACTTGAAGCAGAGATTGGTCAATACAAGGAAGATATCTCCTCCCTTAGATAGCAACTAGAAGAAGCAAGGAAACAAGCACAAGGAGCTGAGAAGGTAATGGAAGATTTGGCTTTCATAGAAGGACAAGTTGATGAAGCAAAAATGGAGAGAAACACCATGACATGCCAACTAGAACAAAATAATGATGACATCACCAAGTTAAGATCACAAGCCACTTCTCTTAAGGCCCAATCATGTGAAACAACCAAGATGAAGGAATAAATGGAGATCATACTATTAAACAAGGATGAAGAATGCAAGAAAATGAAGGAAGAAATTGACTTTCTTAAAAAGGTAGTTGACTTGGTGAATAAGAACTTGAAAATTTCTCAAACCCTAGATGACATCCTAACTCATAAAAGGTCTCCCCTTGATAAATCATGTCTTGGCTATGCAGGGGATTCCTCAAGCATGAATGATAATGCTTAAAAAAACAAGGATGTGAGGAAGGCAAAAAGAAATGTTGATGCTCTCAGTTCCAACAAAGGCAAGGAGAAGAGTCAAGACAACTACCGAAGAAATCCTACTCTAAGAAGACTTGCAAATGGTGTCAAGAATACTGAAGGCAATTAATATCATCAAAAAATCCCAAGGAAAAAAGACTTCAGAAGTAAATTGAGGAAATATTCATCTCCTAGGTACCAAAGTACATTTCTTGGTTATTTCTATTATTATACAAACTTTGGGAACATGGAAAAAGATTGTAGGGCATATCACAAAGACAAATATAATGGTCCCCATCAATCTCCTTGAATAAATTTTGCAAGAATAAGTCATGATTACTTATTCATAAACAAGATGGAGTGCTTCAATTTCCATAACATTGGACATATGGCACATAATTGTAACTTGAATTGGGTCCCTACACAAGCTAGAAACATGACAACCAAGCTAGAAAATAAAGTTACAAAAATATAGAGAAAGAAGCAAATTGGATCCAAAAGTCTCTTGCACACTCTAGCCAACAACACATGTTGATGAAGACATCCTTGACATATGTGATATTCCAAGTGTTTGATAATGAAACTCTGCCAAAAAGGAGACCATACAATTAGGGGAGATTGGTATCATTCTTGTCGAAGCTATCCATGAAAGGGCCCTTTGAAATCCTTGATGAGTCACTCATGGACAATAATCCTTTGATAGATAATCTCTCGGGAGTAACTCCATTGAAGAACATGATCCCTTACTCATGTGATGGACTATTGTTGAATATTTCTTACATTTGATCACAAAACAAGCAATATTTCTTGAGCAAAAGGAGTTTATAAAGGCAAGGGATTTGGTTCATCACATGAATAAATGTAAACACATCTATCATAGACCACATTGCCAAAAGGAAGAGCACCATAATAGGGGGAGAAACATACCTATGAAGAAGTATTATTGATGAAGAAAATATGATGAAGAGAAGCAACTTAATTGGAGGATTACTTGCGAACCCCATTTTCCATTGATGTCAAATGGGGAGAAAATGTTGGAAGGGAAATAATATTTCCATCAATGAAAAAGGGAGAGATTGTTAGTCAAGGTTTACATTGATGTCAATATGGCATTGGCCGAGGTGGAAAATATTCTTGAGATGCCTAATGAATATCATGAAACCCTAGTATGAGATGATAAGGTTGAAGACAATAGATGCCTGGTTCCAGATGTTGATGGCATAATTCTTATTTGATAAGAATGCCATCAATTAATATTTCAAGCCACTAATGAAGAAGTCTTAAGAAGTGCCAAGTGCCAAGTTTCAATCATATTCCTTGATTGATGATCTAGAAGCCCTTGATGACATATGAAGGACTACACTTGATGATTTCATACACTTAATGAATGACCACACTTGATAATGGTCTTGATGACATGATTTAAATACTGCCTTGGAGCTCTCCTAATGGGAAAGTTATGCTGCATTATGACTTATCACTGCACAAGTATATGATGACATTGATGGATAGATGGATACAAGATGATACACATGTTGGATACACTCATGATGACATTATTGAATACAGTCATGATGTCATTCATAATAATATTGTTGAGCCAAACAATGATGAAGCCATGTTGTCCCAAACAATAGAAAAGCCTTGTTGTCCTAATCACCTTCTACACATTAAAAAATTCAAGGACATTTACAAAGAAAAATAAATTTTAGCATCTTGGAGGTAGCCTATCAACAGGGGTCCTATACCATCTTGTAGAGTATATTTTTTCCTTTCTAATGAGCCCTTATTTGTCCCAAAACTCCCAGTAGTTTGTGAGATATTGAATTTTTAAGCTATGAAAAATATAATTATTGTTGAGACGACCTATGCTCAAAGACACAAGTCGGCCTCCCTCTAGAAAGGCATATCCCTTCAATTTTAAAATGAAATCACTATATATACATGATTCAAACTTCATTTCTGAGCATTCAATTTGGTCAACAATTTCAGAGATATCTACAAGAGTCCGAGGAGTAGGGAAATATTGTGTTGGGAAATTTATTTTAAAAAAAAATTGAGGACAGTATTGTGTTAAGGAGTCGGATTTATTGCAGTAATACCTATAGCAAGATCGTCAGACCCTGTAATAATTTGTTGCAAACCATGATCAGTACTTCCTCCTGTAGCTCAGACTATGTGAGCACAATATCTCGGACATAGGTGTTTGATAGTAGCTCAGACAAAGGTGTAGCAGTGTTGATTGGTGTAGCAACAAAGGACTGTAGTGTCTCATCTACTCGACTGTGACTATGGTGCAGTGTACCTATCTCACAATGACTCGAATTCTTGAGCAGTGGGAAATCAACCTATCTTGAAGTGGCTTGGACATATATGCTTGGACTATGATGAACTCTATTGCTTGACTCTTAAGGATACAATTGAAGTAGCAATCTGTGGCTTATCAATTTAGCTACAAGGAAGACTAAAACAAGCATAAGTGAAATCAAACACTAGTGAAGTCAAAGTACAGTGAAGAGCTAATTGAACATGTGAACAATTGAATGGTGAAGAATCATGTTGAAGACATACAAGTAAGTATATCACATATTTTTGTGTCAACATCCATTGAAGACAGTGAAGGGTTTTGAAGCATCAATCAAGGAGCCTGCAAAGAGATATCTTGTTTATGCAAGGGTTATTGAAGACACCCTTGAAGAATTCTTGGAACAAACCTGGTGCAACATAGTGAAGAATCTTGAAAGACACCTTGGAGTACCTTGAAGACATCTTGAAGATTGTGGATAAATACTTTGTTGGGCCTTTGTGAGAAGATCTTAAAAAAACCCTTGAAGAGGCTTAGAGAAGGTGCAGAACTAGGGCTGCTCATCGAAGACATATTGAAGATTTGTGTAGATCATTAGAGACCATGATATCATCATGAGGTGACTTGGAAAAATTGTTTTGGGTACAATGAAAAGCAGTGGTGACACCTTCTAAGATAACAAGGTTGTCATTGGTGATGTGACATGGATGCTAAGTGACGACATAATTGAAGATTGACAGGGCTCGTTGAAGAAGACATTGGGATCCATGAATAATAACCAAACATATCTTGACGAAGTAAATCTAAGGGTTGGAGGCTCGTATAGACAAGGTTGGTGCCTTGGAATATAGGGTCGGAGCCCAAGAGGATAGAAGTCCTTAAGAAACTAGGTTAGAGCCTGAACCAGAAATAAGGTTGGCGCCGTAGAGGTCGATGCCTCGAAATTGACAAGGTTGATGCCTTGGGAAGTCCAAGTCGATGCTTGGCATATTACAGGTTGGAGCCTGGGAGATTGAAGATTGGTGTCTTCATCTAGGGTTGGAGCCCTAGATATATTATACTTTATTTATTGAAATAATAAATTAATAAAAGTATTTATTCTATCATTGTTCATTTTGTGTTATAAATATAGGTGATCTAATTGGTAAAAATAACAATTGAAAAGAAATATCGATTCACCCCACCCCCCCTCCCTCAGTATTTCCAACATGATTTGCTTTAAAATTCTTGTGATGAAACTCATAAGGCTCATATGCATGTGTTGTAGAAGAACTATTGAACTATCCAACACAAATACATGAGGATGACTCTAAGGAAAATAACATCAGCTCAATAATATTAGTGTGTATAGTAGCATCACACTGTTAGTGTCAGTCTTTCCAGCCTTCCTCCAGTGATCAAATATGCTCTTACAAAGTGGTTTCAGAGTGTTAAGGTCAAATTTTATCATTTCAAAGAGTTTACAAGCAAAATTTGGTCACTAGGCATTAGGTCTAGGGTTTGCTCTCACTCTTTTCAAAGTTGCCCAAATGCCAATCATTCACTATCACTGAGTCTATCATCATTCATAGGGTTTTCATTATCATGTCAGTGTCTATGAGTCATTTAAAATCTTGTCATGCTTCAGTTGTGCCTTGGCAAGTTCATTTCCCTCTCCTAGAGTTTTGAAGCCAATTTCTCTTGGATGGTCAAATCATCAGCAAAACTTGTATCCAGATTTTCATACACCTTCCCCTATCCTTAAAGTACCTTATCAAACACTTCCCATCCCTTAGATCCGCCAATTTCCTCATTTTTCCACAAACCCTAGTTTCTAGCTACAACCTGGCAATTTTCTAGGTTGGGCATGTGTTTTTCCCTTTTGGACCCTTTCCCCTCACTCAATATCTGATATTACACTTTCCCCTACTCCCCAACATCCCTCCCCACTCCCAAAAATTTCCCCAAGAATTTAGAAGCCACCTATCCCCTTCATTTCGCTCCATTTCGACAAAATTCCTTGTTTCACACATCGAGACAAGTCGCACTCAAATGATGTTCCAGAGCAGTAAAAAATGAATGTGGGAAAACTTAGTGAGGTTTTTGTCCAAAACATTCCAAATAAGAAAAGCCTCCTTCACTTTTTTCACAGGTGTCATGGTTTTAGATAAATGTCAAAGAATACCGTTGCCTCAGGAGAATCAAAGGCACCTCTGAAGTGACCTTGGGAAAATCAATTTTTCTCCTAGCTTGGTTGGCCAAATTACTTTCTTGATGGTAAACTGATAAATAGACACAAATATATTTCCAATGAGCTATCATGAGCTCAATTTGGGGTTGAGGAAGGCATTCAAAAGCTGACTGCAACAACACTCTTCCTTTAGGCAGCGTCATTTGGCACTTTTTGACCAGTCTTGGGATATTTGACTTTTTACAGGGAAAATGAACTCCAAATTGAAAAATTCTAGTCGTTCTGGAAAGTAGACTCAAATACCTTTCCAACAAGCTATCCTGCACCTAATTCTGACATCGGGAAGGCCTCCAAAAGCCTCCTGCAAAAGGTGAGACCCGTTAAAACAGAGGTGAGACCCGTCAGGGTACCTCAGCTAGTGTAAATTTTGTATGGGCGCGACCTGTCAGGAAAGTGAGACCTTTTGGGCAGTGAAAGTGACCCATCAACGTACCATCTACACAGAAATTTCCCAATAAGCTACTAAATCACTCCGGATTGCTTCAAAGTTGCAGGTAGGCCTCCCATCATTCAAATACATTGTTTGCCAATGCTTGAAAAGCATGAGAATGTATTTTAAAGACATCATTTTGAAATTGTTAGCGCTTGAGATCTCACCTCAGGTTGAGAAAGGCAAACCTTCAAGGCAACATCAAACCATTTCACCTCGTAGCTAGCCCTACGGGGTATGAGAAGGCTCTCTCCGGTCAATCTCGTTAAATTTTCGATGGGAAGAGATGACCAATCAAGGTAACACAGATATTAGGCTAGTAAACTGATTTGAAATTTGATTTGGGGGTTTTTAATTAAATAACGGGGTTTTTCTGGGCTGCATGGGCAAAATTACAGCTTCAAACAGAGAAACATAATGAACAACACAGGTTGACGACTGAGGTAAGGTAGGCAAGGAATTTAACATCAAATCTAGATTTTAAATGGGATGGCAAGACTGGTGAGGAGCTGACAAGGGCATAGAACTAAATCCTTGTCAAACAGAAGAAAACATTGAATTGAACAAACTTATAGGCAGAGCATATAATACTATGAATTCTACCTAAACACTTCATTTGCTCAATTAGAAATGATCATGAAGTGAATGAAACATAACAGTTTACATATGAGACAAAGGGAAAACTTATGCTAAATTAACATACCACATGAATCTCAGAAATCAGAGCTGTGAAATTTTCATTAAAAATCCCTCTGTCAAAGACTGTACAATGGAGCTCAGTTCTCCTCCAACACTCAGAAAATCTCCCCTGACTCTTCCCCTCACAAATGAATTTTTTAATACATTAAATAAAATGTTGCCCAAAACAGGGGCATTGTTTTAACTAACATTTCACAAATTAGAAAAGGGTGTTTCATCTATGCTAAAATAAAACAGCGTATTCCTAAAAATCCTCTGATGGCTGACATATGGAGCGCTGATCCTTTTGAATCGGGACTGAGGATAAAAGTGGGCGAATCAACCTCGTCTTCTGCTGTAAAAGAAAACAAATCAACCCAAAAACTCCTGCGCTGTTTCACCTGAATTACATAAATAAAACATGTAATAACTTTCCCCTTGAAAATCTCTAACCAAAAGCCTAACAATTGGAGCGCAGACTTCATCGTATGACTTACTGAGGTCATAGATAAAAACGAATCTTATACATCCGGCAACAGGTGTCTTCAGGTGACTGAAGTGAAGAGCAGGTGTCAATCCCATTGCTGAAGACAAACACAGGCAATCGAATCTTGCATGCCACTTTGCTAACTGCGCCCCAAATCTCTGGAAATGTGTTGGCTATTTTACCGAAATTAGCTTGATATTTTGGAGTATAACAACCTCCTGTGCTCTGAAAACGGATCGAATACTGGAGTATTCGCAATTAGCTGACCGTGGAGCCTCGCTGATTCGATCCAGAGCGACAAATTTTGACAAGAAAAAAATTGGTCAAGGCACCGTGGAACCTCACTTAACAGCCCTTTTGTTCAGCCGAATGCACATCTCCACAACTTTACGCTGTCCATACACATTCTCATACGAAAATAAAAAAAAATAGAGACAACAAATAAACGGTAGAACTTTCTTTGAAATCATGCCCCTGTTCTCATACACCACCAATACATGATACTCTCTCTCACTTTTACGACTCCTAAGTCGTGTGCTACGCCTTTCATGGGGAGGTTCTTCATCTGTTGAAACATCCTTTTCTTTAATAGTATAGGCCCTCTCATTGATGTTTTCAATAAAGGGCCCATCTCTGTAGATTCCAACTGTGCCTGTCCCTTTGTCTATACAAGAATCACCAAAAGCTTCAGATACACATTCTAACGGCGCATCAGTTCTCATACTGTTGTACCTAATACTACCTGAAGAACATCGTTGCATGTCAAAGCTGTGTGAATTTGAATTCGCCTTAGTTATCTCCATGTTTCTCACTAAAAATTTAACTTTACCATTTATCAACCATTTGTTATCACTACAACAAGCGACTCCTTCAGATTCATTCCTAGGCTCACTATTATTAGGCAACTTTGACTTTATAACATTTAATAATGCATCTATTAGTGCACCCCGTGAAGCCTCTGGTAAGTGCAGTTCCACTTGCTCAATTTTTCTTTTCTTTGAACAATTTTCATTCTCTTCAACATCTGCAAGTTTCCTCTTCTCAGGGAAACATAAACTAATATGCTTTGGCTCTAGTTTATCAATGCCACGTATCTGAAATGGAACTGACGGTGATTCCTCAATCACATGTTTAACAAGTCAAGCACGTGAATGTGAAGGCCATTTTTTGAGTAGTAGTTTTGAAACTGCAAGGCAAGCAACTTCATCTCCAATTGCAATCAGCACCTCCAAAAGCTTCTCCATACAATTCCAGTTGTTAGGACTGCATTTGAGACCTTGTTCAAAGGCCCTGCGAGCTATATTCAATGAGCCTAAGGCACATGATAATGTTCCTAATTGATTCCAGACAACAACATCCTTTTCATCAATGTCCACTGCTTGAAGATAGAACTGCACAGCTTTTTCATAGTACATGCGGCCTTGCTGAGCAAACACATTACCCAAATTCTTCAATGCCAAAAACCTTTTGGAGAAATTTGATAGTGTTCTTCTACTTCTACTAAGCAGGGTGAGCTAATCACTTTGCAAATGCGTTCCTCACCTCGACCTTTGCGAAGAGCAAGCCCTATGGTGGAAGCATGAGCTATGATATTTCGTCCATTAAGCTTAATTTGGGGACCAGCAAACATAGCAGAAGCATCTACTTTGCAAAACAACTTGATTAGTCACCAGAACTGCCACACCAAACTCATCTATTTTCTGAAGGCTTCTAAGGAACTTAGCACGATACATCTGCCTTGCTGTAGGCGTAGCATCCACTCTCAAAACTTTTGAAGTTCTAGAAGGGAATTTCTGTGCTCTTTTAGATATAAAAACATCACTGGCATCTAGAGTAGATATTTGTGCTGGGGAAACTTTTTACTCTGTTCTGAGATTGGACTGGAAGATAATTCAGAAAGCTTAAATTTTGCTTCATCGAGACCAACTGGTTCTCCTCCAGTTTTTAGCATCATCAAACCTTGGGGTTTGACACTTTTTAAATTTTGACTTTTTGAAGCTTTATCTGATTGAATACCAGCTGCCCTGAGCAACATGTTTGATGCTTCCTTACTGCAACTTTTTAGTAGACCTGATGCTTCTCTAGGTGTTTCGGACTCTAAGATTATTCTGCTTTCTAATTCCTTGCAATTTGCCACACTGCGTCATCTTTCGCAGAGGCACTTCCAGATCATCCTCATCACTTTCTTTAGCCACATTTTCATCAATATTTATCTTTGTCTTCTGGTTTCGAGTTAGCTGAGCTGTTTGGTCCATATTTGATGCCTTATAATGCGCAAAAACATGAGTACCAGCAAGGCCTGCACTCAAATGTCTTACATCTCCCTGAATATCAATTTCTTTGCTCTCCTCGTGGTTTGTATAGAACAGTCGGAATTGAGATAGGCATACTACAGTCTAATGACGGCACCAAATACTAAACTAACACCTTCGTGATTGAGAGACCAAAATCACACAAGGCATAGAGGTTCTCCGATTTGGAATTTTCAACTGCATCTTTCGCATGCTTGATGCTGTGAAGTTTGTTTGGGATTTCCAGTGAGACCTTTCCAAATAGCTTGTAACTTGCTTTTCCTCTGATTGTTGATGATGTTTTGAATTGTGCTTTTGCAGGGATAGGATCTTGAAGTCGCTGCCAGTTGAAGAGCTGAAGAACAAATTACATAATCTAAAGAACACATTTAAATGATTTCTTCTTCAAAACCTTGTTTTGAACAAGAATCAATCTCTGAGATGAGACAGAGTCTAACAGAAATAATGAGTCCAATGTATATTTGCTTAAGAAGGTCAAAATGCAAGTAGAGATAGGGTTTTGTTTTGCTGCTCTCAAGGTTATCCCTTTCACATCCTGAGATTGTTCATGAGGAGGGAGGACCATCACAGCAGCATGATATCCCTGAGGCTAGATATGTCAGTTCTCCTCCATTGGTCACTTATCAAAGAGGCCACAGGGCCTTATTTGCGGCAGCTAAGCAAGTACTTTCTCCACATCAAGTGGAAGGGGTCTCGCCTTCTTCATCAGTTCAGTAAGTGTTATCTCCACACCAGGTGGAAGGGGCCTCGCCTTCTTCAGCAGCACAGGCAGCACAGAGGGGCAAGCAGCCCATGATCGAGGAGGGAATGACCGATGATCCCGACATTGATATCATTGATCTTGATACCCGCTCTCCTATCACGGAGCTTCATGAGGTCATTCAGCAAAAGGAGGCCGAGAATCGCTTGTTGCAGCAAAAGTTAGAGATGGCACAATGGACAATCTCATATCTAGAGCAGCGCAACAAACAGTTGGAGGATGAGCAAGCTCTTAATGAGTTGTGGAGGATTCGTAGTGACCGCATCTTGAATAGAAGAAGACCTGGTGATCTATTGCCCGTTGAGCGAGAGTCCATGCTTATCCAGCTCAATGCTCACTTGGAGAGGCTGTTGGCTAAGGCCAACCAAGATAAGAAATTGCTGAGAAACATGAAAAATCATTATTGGGCACGGATGCACGTGTGCAAAGCGAAGATGAAGGTGCTTAAAGAGCGGTTGGCTAAGGCACTAAAACGGAGAAAGAGGCCCGATCCACTCCATATCTTGGCCGAGGCTTCACTCAAAGATCAAGGCACTAAATAGCCTAGCCACAGCAAAAATCCCAAGAAATTTTGAGCATTTTGGGTAAATTTTGAATTTTTCAGGCAATTTATAGGTTTTCTCCATTAACAAGTCTCACCCCCGGTGAGACCCTTTGTCCCGGCAACTCCATTTTACAAAAACTCAGTATTTCTAGATTTGTCATGAAAAGTTACACTTGCTCATCCATTACTAAGAAATTTCATCAAGTTTTGGGCCTCAAGAAAGTCAAAAAACGTGCAAAAAATGACTTTTTGCCACTTTTTTGACACACAGAAAGCAGTCTTGGGAGATTGCAATTTTGGAGGGGCAAATGACCACCAAATTCATAAATTCTAGTTGGGTTGGAAAGTAGACATCCAGACCTTTCCAACAAGCCCACTTTTGCCTCATTTGGACACCTGGAAGTGCCCCAAAAGTGGTCCCAAAGACAAGCGACCCGTCAGGCAGAGGTATGAGACCTGTTACGCAGTTTTCACAGGAAATTCATCTACAGCTCAGGAATTCGCCCAGCTTTGACCAGTTTTGACTTGAGATGGTATTTTTCACCCTATTTGATGTAATTAATGTATTTTCATGTTGACATGACACTTATTTACCTATTCTAGAAGAAATCATGTCATGAAATAGCAAACATTATGATAATTGTTTCCTAGTTTATAGAGGCAAGTTGTTTTGACTGCCTAGTTTTAGTG
>APFE031416302.1:0-10016 GCA_000404065.3 Pinus taeda | reverse complement strand
ATACCTGTGGGTACGCACCTCCTGAACTGTTCTCCTGCGTACTTATTTATTTTTATCAAAATGAGAGCCATGCCATGGGTGTTGCCATCAAGTACAACATCTGAAACATCATACCAGAACCATAATGCCAACAGCGAAATGGTGAGGGATGTCACTACGGGAGCCCTCCAGTAGTTCAAGGAGGATCACCAGATGGTGTTGGGGGCCCTCTGGGCACATATATAGGAGTTGTAGGTGCACACTCCATAGGCTAGCACTGTGTCAACCAGCCTTACAGTAGGCACGTCCCCGACCAAGGAAATGCTACGCACCCAGATGACCAACACCATACTACTACGAGATGGAGCACTTGTTACAGAAAATGAGGCTAATAGGCCTATGGTTTATGGGTTAAAGGGAATTAGGTTAAATGTGGTTGGGCTCCCTCGGGAGACACTCTATGTTTTGCAAGATGGAATCACTGTAAAAGTACGAACCAGGGAGGGTCATGCGCTCCAGGTAATTAGCGATCAACACATCAACATTGAATAGTTCAGCGTGTAGTGTGATGAGGTAGTGGCGTAGAACAAGTAGATCATGCAGGTGGTCGAGGAAGCCTACCAGATGGTTCCAGAGTTGGCCATATAAGTAGAAGAACTAGTGGAGACGCATGTCTAGAAATTAGCAGTAGGGGTGTGTGAGGCAAAGGAAGAAATGGACAAGCTTCAACTGAAGCTGAACATTCAGATAGCTGAACTACAATTGAAGGAATAACCTTCAACTCTGCCGAATGTTAAGGAACAATGCGCCATTGTAATTACAACAACAATAGCGGAGGTTAATAGTATAGTGACAATCTGCGCAAAGTTGTTCGAGGTTCTCACTACCTGCAGGAGGACCCAAACATACAATGCTTAGAGATAGAGGCACACAACAAAAATATGATGAAGTAAAAGGGACCACAGAGACAATTTCCCTTACACAGAGGCTCGCAAAGATTTAATCGGTGAAATCACTCAAGGAGCAGGTGGATGTTTCTCAGCATAAGGAAGTAGTTTTGAAGGCGCGCTTACAGGCATGGATTGATGAGGTGTACACCATTACAGCCTCCATTAAAGCAAAGATCATGCAGCTGCAAGCAACACAGGAAAAGGTTCAAGGTAGTAGTCCAACCACAGTGGTCTCTGAATAATACATCAAGGAAGTACAACATACATCTACTTAGTGCCCTACCAATCTTGTAGTGATCCAGGCAAAATTGGGAGGTCTTCATGCAAAGATCTCCACACTGACAGAGTGACTCGAAGGAGAGTCACGATGTTTTTGTTGGGGGCTTTTTGGGTGTGGGATCCCCCAAGGGAAGTTTTGGGGCTTAGAGCCCAAATTTTGGTCAAAAATTGTAAACTGCGATGTAAAGACTCCGCATTTTGTGGGCGCGGAGTGTGTAGCTTGTAAAAGAGTCATAGGGTTGTCCGCCCTCAATTTTGTTAATGTAATTTTGGCTGTAGAGATCTACCCATGGTCTACGGACCATGGGATTGTATAAGTAGAGCGAGGCTCTAAGTAGTTAAGGCATCTAATAATCACAAGAAGGATGAAGAGTTGAGTCATATTTGTGGAGTAAATTCTAGTTTTTGGGTCGTACAGTAGGAGAAGGCTCTATAGCTAAGTGCGCAGAGGCCTAGTAGTCCGCAGCTGAGTGCAAAAACCCCTAGAGCTGAGTGCACAAGGTGAGTTGAGTCTGTAACAGTTGGAAGTATTAATAAAGAGAAGTTTCATATTAATTATGTGTATTTATTTAATGTTTTATGCATTGAATATATTGGGCATCAATTGCACTTCTACTATTTATATGATGCAAGAATATATATATGAATGTGTTGATTAAGTGAATTCAAGATATAATATTTGCTTACGCAAAGTTAACTAACATCTGTAAGAAGATAAGTAAGATTCGCGGTGTAATTTGGGGAAATAGAGTAGGTTGCTGCCATAGTAATGCCAAAGCATCTCAGTGTCGTGTTAGGGTTATGTGAAAGATGATTATAATAGATCGTGAATGTATTGAAGGTTAGAATAGTGCACGAAGTAACCTGTTCAAAGGTAGGCATAGTTGGACTAATTCGACACCACAACATCTCGAGGGTGTGGAAACTTGGTTCCAACATCCCCCCATACTGCTTCGGGTGAGACTTCACTCCGCGCTCTGTGAGCTGATGCCGAAAGGGCCAGTAGTGTAGGGATTTGTTTGGCTAAATAACTTTGAACCTGTGTCAGGCCCCCCCCATGCCAACAAGAATCAATGGTTGTTGATGATGAACTAGGTTTTGTACCTGCAAATAATATTGGGATTGGTGTGATTGGAGCCATAACAAGTTGTGCTTCTTCTTTCTCCTTTAGTAACTCTTCAACCAACTCTTCCATTTCCTTTAATTGTATATTTTTCTCAATGATAAGCTTGAGAATGTCCTCCTTTTTTTGTTCATTTTCTACTATGTTCTTTGTTAGAGGATCTTCTATAGAGGGCAACTTCAACTGTTCCTTTAATGCAGCAATGTCTACATCTTTCTTTTTTAGGACTAACTCTACAACTTTGACATCTTTGGAATCATATCCCACTCTAATCACTAAGTCCTCCAGTTCCTTTACTTTTTTATCTTTAGCTAATGAAGAAACCTTTTCTATCTTGAGTTGAGATTGAACATTGGATAGGGCATTCCTAAGATTGGTAAGAGACATAGTTGTAGTTTTCATGGCGGAAATCAATATCCCACCAGTTTGTCTATGCATATTCATCTGGTCAATTAGATGGATTTGAGTGTCATCCAAGGAAAACACTACCTTTTTATAATCTTATGGATACATAGGAAATGGGATTTGGGCTTGTAAGAAAGCCATCTACATTCTACCTTTCTCACTGTCGAAAGAAAAAAGAAGTTTATGCTAGGAAGTTGGTTGTTTGTTTCAAGAATTGGCTATACACATTAGAATTCAAATTATCATTCTTCTTTTTAATCTCAAGGAACCTTGAGAAAATGTTCTGATCATTTGAGGAAATGGTTCCTGTGGACTGAATGATTTTAAGAGCTTCCCTAGAAGGTGAAGATGTAGGAGGATTTCTTGAACACTAGCTCCTGCTAATGTAGAATCTTCTAAATCTCTAAGATGAATTATCACTGGTTTGTTTTCTTATGTTGATGTTACCAAGCCAACCTTTGGCTTCTTCTGTTGTAAAATGAATCCTTTCATAATCTCCTAAGTAGATAAAGCCTCCTCTCTCACCCTTTTTTTTTGCTCTCTTTGAGCAACTGGAGTATGTTCATTGGGGATGGATAAAAACTATTCATCTGCCTCTTGAAGTGTCCCATCAACCCACTGCTCTTGATTCATGAACTTTTCTATTTATGGTGTTGGAGTATGATTATAGGGATTCATTTTTAATTCAACTCTCAAGGCAAAAATTATACCAAAACGGTCATAAGACCAGGTAAAGCTATGCTAGAAATTCATTTTCTTTAACAATATATCTGCCTCAACACCAGGTGATCTGGAATTGAAAGTGAATGATAAAATATTTGATTTGATTTTAAATTGATTTTTTTTTTCCTGACATTAAGTGTTGGTCATCCATGTTGATCATCTACCTAATCTATTCTAGAGAAAATATTCTCATAGGAACATACTTGGGTAGCTTATATGATGCAAGCTCGCAGCCATATAACCTTATCTTTATATAGTTATGGTATAAATACCATTCACTGGTTTTAGTCTACGCACTTAAGTGTAGAATCCTCTTTATTTCATCTCCAATCCTTGGCTTTGGCTGACTGTTGAGAAGTTGTGCCACTGGATATATGAATTTATCTATAAAATCTGGAAATGAAGAGCTTGTGGAAGTGTTCCTGGCTATTTCGGTCCAATGAATCACTGATTGATTCACTCCTTGTTCATCCTTTTTGCTGAGCTTGACGGGAAAAATATCTCCCTATTGAAAAAGAAACATGTGGACAATTACAGAGTTGTAGTTGAACACTCCCTATATAATGAGATTCATGAATTGTTCATGTATATTATTATCCATGAATTGATTGTAATTATACATGAATGTTGGTTGTTGATATTTTTTGAAGATGTAAAGGAATCCACTGTTGGGTTCATCAACAGATTGATCATACGAATATCCTAACAAGTATGGATGTAGATAAATATAATGCCTAGAGGCTTCAGGAAACATGGAAGATGGGTAGGGTGGATTCCTTTTTGGTAATTCTCCATACTCAGGAAAAAATATTTCAAATATTTCGGCTCTCTGTGCAAAGGTTATATTATGGTACAAATCCATAAGTGCTACTTGTGAAAAATGGTTGAGAGAGTATAATTGAGGAATTATGAGCATCTGGTTTATGATTTCAGCAGAGATAGTGATCAGAATGTCTCCATTCTAAGCCACCATTGCTCTTTTTATGGGGTCATATCTGGCTTGGCACCAGGTAATCAGGTAAGGGAAATAATATATTTTTGGGAAGCTGAAGAAAGGCAACAATGATTCCTAGGATTTTATTAGGTCTTGCTATTTAAGGTATTTTTGTTTGATACATAAGTGCAGTTCATGGAAGTTGAACTCACACTTGGCATCTGCAATCTTGAAAAGGGAGTTAGCAAGGGGAACATGGTGAAGATCGACCGAGGTGGTGGTAGCAGCACTTTCGTCCATATTCTACTTTTTGGATTTCCCTTTTGCGGCCATGCTGACAGACAAAAGAATGAGATTTAAGGTGCTTATCAGTTGAATGGATAGTAGGTACACTGCTTGACTCTGATGATAGATAGATCAAATGGAAAGAGGTTTTTCAAAAGGAGATTGTTTCACCTATAGCCAACAATAAAGAGTCAAACAAAAGTGAAAAGGGGATGGGTTTAGGTTTATTTATAACATGCAAGGTTTGGCTAATGGTTTTTTTATGACCATAACAACTTTAATGTTTTAGGAGCGGATCTACAACAGACGAATAGGAAGACTGAGTATGATAGCATGGCAATGGATACGTGAGATGGAAATAGATAGAACTTGGCAATGGGTATGTGAGGTTGTGACACGTAAGGTTGAGGCATCTGCCATTAAAAATACTTTTTGGACCCCACCGCCCCCATCCCCCCCACCATGTTAATAGGAAACGGTCGAGGGGGTGTAAAGTTTATCCCCTAGGTTGATTTGGGTGGGGAGTAAATCTATCGTTCAATGATTTGTGCCTTTTATTTAAAGCTAAAAAGTTACTTTGGCCTAAAAATATTATATGTGCCATATAACATAAAGTTTAATGTCAAACATTTATGACAAAGATTAATACTTTTTTAAGGAAAATTAATCATAAATTAGTAAAAATCTAACGTTTCTGGTGTGGCGCATTTAACAAGCAGCCTTTGATTTATTTATTTTTTTGAAATCGGAGCTTGTATTTTATTTTTGCTTCCCTAACATTTTTTTGGTTTTATTTTGCCTCCATTATTTAGGGAAACTAACTCCTAAAATTTTATTTGATATGGATATATATAAGATGTACAACTGTCCTAACATTTTTTTGGTTTTCTTTTGCCTCCATTATTTAGGGAAACTGACCCCTAAAATTTTATTTGATATGGATATATATAAGATGTACAACTGTCCTAACATTTTTTTTCTTTTTCATCCATATCCTAACTTAACATTTTGAATCTATTTTTGACAAATATACTAACTTATCAAAACCAAATAATGTTACAACAAAATGATCCATAAAATATGTTACAAATTAGCATGTTAGAACATATTATACAAAGTATACGTAGATATAATACAAAAAGAATAAGTGCCAAAAAATATTGTAACTGGCCATAATATGAAAAATTGAATGTATATTAAGTATTCAAATACAAATAGATTAATAATTCTAAACTACAAATTCAATTATAATTCTATGAAGTGATGATAGTTCTTGATAGTATCAAAATAACAAATGAAAAATACAAATGTGTAAACCTTCGAATTTTTCAAACAAAGACAGATCAAACTAGACTCGTTTGAAATAATTAAGCATCAAGAATTATCATCAAATTCAACACCAAAGACTTAACTAACTAATACTAACTAATCTATCATTTTCGGCCAAAGTAAACTGCAAATATAATTTTAAAAATTTACAAAGATTAAATGGTGTTTCAATTATCCATATATGAATCAACGCAATAAAAAAACATGAAATGTAAAAACACATTAGAAGCTACTACAACACATAAGTTAGTTCAACTCATAAAAGCTTAAAATTGTTTACAATCTAGATTCCTCAACACAATTCATAAGAACTCAGATTCAAATAATATCCAAATCAGTGTCACCCTTAGGATACAAATCACAAAAGGGAGATATGATTGATTATAAGAAATTAAAATTTAATTAACTAACATGAAAATAAATGAAAGTAATTTCACTATTCTTTCATGGTTCCAAGCCAATGAACAATAATTATTCTATCTCCCAAATATTTTAGGAATCAAATCAAAGAGAATTAAGAAAGACAATAAATAAAAGTGACTATGTAAAATAGGAATACTGTAAGTATAAATCAATTGAATCAAACCAAACCAATGACGCTTATAGAAATATTATAAAAAAAATGTTTTAATCACAATTATGTTATCTATCATTTCCTTTCAGCATCCCTTCCCCTTTTTTTCCAAAATTAAGGGTTTATATACAAGCCTAAGAACCTAACTCTATTGAAAGCTAAATTTGCAAATAAAAACTATTTTTTTTTACAAAATTAGAATATATTGTCTTTTAATCGTTAACCATATCCTAAATACTTGCACTGAATAAACATATAAGGACTAACAAATGATCCTGGCTTATCTGAATGGAATCAACAACAATCGCTTCATTGAAGCCAATATCATCATAGGAACAACATGCCAACCAAAAAAGAAAACATAATTAAAAAAATATTGTGATATATTAAACAATGTTTGCTATAGAATTAAGATTCTGTAGCAACCATCTTAAATTTAGTAAATGTAATCAAAACAAAACATAACTCAAAAAATTTGCTGAAATATAGATAAACATATGTCATTATTAAGTGGGATTCAAATATGGAGAGATGAAAAACTTGGAATTTGAAGATTCAATGATTATATGAGTATCTCTCAACTGGGTTTTTACTTCTTTTTTGGTAAATTTATTTTTACCTTCACTTTCTCTTAATTTATTTAAGGCTTTAAGTTGCTCGTTTTCCTATAATAATTGATTAATACAATGTTCGAGGTGAGTCACTGTAACAAGAAATTTTTGATTCCAATACATGTCAAGTAGGGATGGTCAAAGCCATAATTTATCTGAGTATTTTCTAGATTACTATTGCCGTCATGTTCAAATTTATCATTATCAAAAATACCACAACTGTCCTTGGTCTGAGGTTTATTTGTCTTTGATGAAGGATCAAATGGCACTTCTAGATCAATGAAGAGCACCTTTACAGGGGTGTTCTTCCGCCTATTACGTAGAACCCTTGAAAAGTTTCTTTCAATTTATTTTTCCTTCATTTTAGATTATGAATTATAGTCAAGCCGACCAACATGCTCTTGCTTTGTAGGTTTGAACTAAGGGCTACAATTTGAGCGTTTTAACTCCTATTTTTCCCTAAATTTAGGTTTCAATTCCTAATAATGGAATTCAAATTTTTTTATCCATATTTATAGTAACATAGACTAGTGTAATTTCAATATTTACAACTTCATTATCATTATAGTAATCTAGTTTCTTTGCATGGATTGACTCACTGAGATCATCCTCAACATGAGAATTAGAGAGAATTGGGTTGACAAATGGAGGACTAGATGAAACACAAGTTGTAAGACCTTAGTTGCTCGAAACCCTAGGATTTATCATATCCATTTTGAATGAGGAAAATATTCCATATGTTGCCATTTTTAATTAGGTAATGCTTCACCAATATACAGGTAAAGTCATGGTGAAATAAGGAGATGTAAGGGTTCTTATGCTAGGCCTGTTAATATTTGGCCATTTTGGCTAGCCATTTATATAAAAAATATGGAAGATTCAATGTATACCCCAGAAATACCATGAGGACACATATATGATTAATAAACACTAAGGTGAGATGCCCCTCATATATGATAGATAAAAAACAACAGACCTTGCCACTTAGATATAGGAAACTGACCAACATATCTTTGACGTCATATGTGTAATTTTTGTTGGTGAGGAAATTTTTCCAAGGCATTTTAGGTATTGGGAAATTATTTAACCATTTTTCTCCCTCTATGGGCAGAAGGGTCACTTTGGCTATAAAAATAACATCCATGAAAATGTCAAAGTCACCAATTTTCATCATCTTATCATCAAAGGTAGAAACAAAAGCTCCATCCACTTCTTCACAGAAACCCTAAAGTAGTTGGACGAATTTCAAAAATGCGTCCTGTTGAAAAATTGCCAAATACTCATCATAAATCTCTATGAGATTCACTCCAAGTGGATAAATTTTGATTCTAGGAGGCATGGTTAAAATCTTGGTGAACCTGTTAGGAGTTCGGTTTGGAAACGAGTAAAATAACATCCAAAGGTTTGAAACCTAGCAGCTCATAGAGAAGCATGGGAAGGGAAAAATGTAATGAAAGCATTGGATGGGAAACAAAACCCTAAGTCACGAATCGACAAACTAACAAGATGAAATGTACCAAACAATAACTATGACAACTTGAGGAGTACCATGGCTTGAAAATTCGAGCCAGGAAACAATGAATGATATTAATAGGTGGTGAAAATCATAGTTAACAACTTTGACATATTATGCCAAGGTCATCAAAATTAACAAATATTTTAATCAAAATAATTCTCTTTGAATCCACCAACCATTACTACACATAATATCATAATAACATATCGATAATTATCAATACCAATATTAACTTCTGCACAAAACCAAAGGTTTTGTTATTGAAAACAATGAAAATCAAACCATGGCTACATGTCAACACATTAATCGAGAGGTTTATTAATTATCAATGGTATGATAGGGTCATGAAATGACAAGTTTTCAAATATAAACATATAATCCTTTCCCAAAACAAATAGACCTATATTGATATGATATGTGATATTAATAAATTCGTGAAGCCGAAATGCCAATACCGTTAGATTCAAAATGATAATTTTTTCATATGGTAAATAGATCAATGTTATGATAATATTTGTGATCCAAACTTAAGCAGGAACGCAACAAATTGTAGAGATAACCATATACACAAAGATGCAGCGGAAATAATACTTCATTTCATTAATGGAAAATACTGAAATATGCTTACAACCAGAAATGGAATAAACCAGCTAGGGCGATGGCAGCTTATCTCTGAGAAGAGATGTGGCTGCTACATGCCTCTGAAGTGTGTTACAATGAGGCTCGAAGGCCTATTTATTGTTGAGAAACAATGGAAAAACCCTTCACATTCCAAAAACCTAACCCTGGAAGATGAAACGCCAAATTGTGGGCCCCGTTTTTGGGTAAGTTGGTACATCAACTTCCCGGGGTCGCGAATTGGTCGTCTTATCTCCGTTTGACGCGCATGATAGCCCGTTGGAAAGATCTCTCCGAGGACTACGACGGAAAGGACGATTTTTACTCACAAAAGATAGCTAGCGGTAGATTTCCCAAAAAACGTCGTTTAGGGCCTCAAAATGGCTCCGGAAGTTTAGGACCCGAAAAACTGCTAAAAATAGTAAATTGTGCTATAATTAAGGAAACTGTAAAAAACTGCACGAAGCACTAGAGGGGATCCAAGTCGAATTAGCGGGTGGCCACCAATATCCACTTGGATCATTCCTCCCCCCTTAGGAAGCAATGGTCCCCATTGCGTTGAGTTCCTCCATGAGATGAGGGAACTTCTGCTGCACTTGGTCCCTGGTGAGCCACTTGCTTGGTGAAGGAGTTGTCCTGCTTTGACAACTCGATATAGCTGGATATTCTGCTGGCGAGTGTGCTTGATCT
>APFE031416277.1:123668-188895 GCA_000404065.3 Pinus taeda | reverse complement strand
TCTATATATATATATATGTATGTATGTATGTATGTATGTATGTATGTATGTATGCATGTATGTATGTATGTATATACATACATACTAGATATATGTGTGTGTGTGTGTGTGTGTGTGCATGTAGATATATGTATATATATATATACATATCCAAAATATGTGGTGTGGGTCCCTCTATAGCCACATAACCCAAGAATACAATCCCAATGAGATTGCACCCAACTCTAACAAAGATGTTGGGTGGAGGCATTGAGGTTACGTGGCCCTTTTGTGCTTCCCTCTTCCACGTGTCATCTCATTTTTGGTTATTGTTGTGCACTCGAGCTCCACCTTGCCACATCATCCTATCCTTTTCCCTTTGCAATACACTATAACCACTGGGGTGACTTGGCCTCTATTCATGGCATAAACGCTAGCCCACCATGCCATGTCCTCTCGACAATAAAATCCTAAGACTTTTATAACCAACACCATATGATACTGTTGAGGAATAAACATTAGGGTGATGTGACCCAACTTTATTGCTACCATGCCATGTCCTCCCGACAATAAAATCCTATGACTTTTATACCTAGCACCATATGATACCGTCGAGGAATAAAGATCAGGGTGATGTAAACCAACTTTATCGCTAAGGTGACATGTCCTTCCCCATGTCACCACGTCATGCTAACATCAACCTTCACCCAACTTATTAAGTGTTTCAACATCACTCCTAGCCATGACGTTTGCTAGGATGGACAAGATCTCACCAGACCCTTCATTCCTTAGTTAAACACATATATTGTGTTACAAAATATTTAAGGGGATCCTTTGTTGGGTTACACTTAATGCTAGGTAAATAGTCCCACTATGCCACATTGTCCCAGTAAATAAATCCTAGTGGGATTTTCCTAATCTCCCTTCGAAGTCTCTGGGGTACCAAACCATTGGGGTCCATCCACAAGTTATATAATGCTTAGCCCTCAACGGCCTAGATTCCTCTTGATTAAGGAATTGGTCACTACACCTAATTATAGGGTTGAAAAGGGTTTAAACTATTTCCTCTAAGGTGCTAAGGTTCTACCCTCGCGCACACATATGAATATGTATATATAATATTTATTCATCTCCTTTGTTGATACCTCTCCTGAGATTCTCAAGACTCGACCATGACCATTAAATATATATATAAACACTATGCTATCTCTTTTGAGCTTATGATTTAGAATTTAAGGCTTAATAACTAAATCCTTTCAACCATGCCATCATTTAAGTAACATAGACATGCCCATCTCCCATATTCATACCTTTTAGGCTATCATTGAGATGGATATGTATCAGTCCATTCCTTTAGGAATGATTTAAGGGACCATCCACACATATTTATATGAGAAATCATGCTCCTTATTGATGTTATGAGAAGATTAACCTCACAGTGACTAGTATGCAACGTTCAATTCAATTAAGAATAAACAATAATTAATATATCAACACTTCATGAACCTTCAATTCCTCGTACATTGCACAACATTTAGATATTTTCATTCACACCAAACATATGCATGATATTCAACATATGGAGGATTAAATAAACACTTATCTGATGAAGTGGGATTGGAAACCAAGATTGTGGCTTCAACTCTCTACCTATTCTTAAACACACAAAAACCAAGCCTTTCTTGCAGTAGTCACCCCGAGCCAGATTCTAGAGCTTGAGTAGGAGTGATTAGAAGTAAAATCAACACCACAACTAAAATAGGGTCTCTAGAGGCTGAATATTCTTTACCCACTAGCTAGATAAAAGTCAAATACAAGAGATAAGAATCCATTTCCTTAGGCTCCGCAACATATCCTAGTGGTTATATCATAGAGGTTGTTGCCTATGTCAACCTTAATTATTAATTTCTTAATATCATAAGGACTTACAACTCAATACCAAGCTGAGTGTTCTTTCAAATTTTGGGAAATTTCGTCAACAAACAAGGTACCATTAGAGTGCGGAGATCATCCATCTAGGTAGTTCATCAGAGAGTGCCAACACCATTGTTTCCAAACTATGGCTACAATTGGTGGTTCATCAGTCTCTCAAGTACTCAAATGTCTCTACCTCCTGGCTAGTAGGTTCATCAATCTACAAGCTTCTTAGTGGGTTCATTAGCCCTTAAGCAAGCCACTCATAGTTGGTTCATTAGCCTCAAGGTAAGCCACACCTCTCTAAATTATTTTTTTACTTAGCTAAAAATACACATGTCGTGGTTTCATCAATTATGTTGTTACAAAGTGGACTCTCTCTGTTAGAATGATTTTTTTCTTATATCTAATGAATCACCCTCTATAAAAGAAGGACCCCTTGAATAATTATATTCTCATGCCTTATAATTCCAATATTTCCTCTTTCGTATGCATAGAGTCATGGATTCTTCTATTTTTCAATGCTTTCCTACTCCATATGTGTAGAGTCATGGCTTTTCTCTTGTTAAATGTTGTAGTCATTGCTTCTGGTTGCATGGCCATACCATCTTCGTCTCCCTATCAGTTTGCCAACACAGGTAAACTTCGTTAAATTTTAATTTTCTCTCTGCATATATTTTTTTCTAGAGAATTAGTATGGTCACTGGAATTCCTCGTATTTGCCACCGATCTATCCTGTTTTATCATGTGTTTTATTGAACCCTAACTCGACCCGCAAGCAGAACCATTGTTGCCTTCAGGGTTGTTAGTATCCATTGATTAAAAAATATGCCAATGTTTCCATATGTCATTATCCATTAATTAAAAAATATGCCAAGGTCGCCATATGACATTAACTCTTAGTTTTGTTGAAGCATGATTTGAACCACAAACGGAATCATATAGGGAGGTCGATAAAAAATACACCCTTTTTTTAAACCTCACCCATCCACATAATTTTTGTTATTCAAAAAATGAAAATATTCTTATTCTAAAATAAGCATGCCATATAATTAATATTATTAATTATAATAATATTATTATTTTGTTGTTAATAGTATATATTATTATTATTATAGTATTTATCTGATACATATTAACTCATTTTTTTTATTTAATGAAACCATATTCAAATCTAAAAAAAGTTATTATCATAAGAGAAGATAGAATTGAATTCAAAATTCAAAATTACTATTATTTTTTTCTTATACCGTTTTAGTTTTATATCTAAATTTCTATTATATTTTTGATGACTCATTTGTTATTAATCTTTGTCAAAGTTATCATACATCTATATTCAGATTTATCCAATAAAAAATAAGTATTATATCTAAATTTCTATTCTATTTTTTATGACTCATTTGTTATTAATCTTTGTCAAAGTTATCATACATCTATATTCAAATTTATCCAATAAAAAATAAGTATTACATGTCACAGTTTAAAGTAATTTAGACTATGGATGCACTTTTAACATGTGCCCAATTAGAATACATTGGCATTTCAAGCTCAACTAGAAAGAGTATTCCAAACTTTAACAACTTGACCCAAATTTTCAGCTTCAACTACAAGTCACTTGATACATATGCATCTCTAAGTAACCCAATCCTTTTCCCCTATGTTTTCACACTTCAATGTTTCTGACAGTACCTTATCAAATTTTCATTTAAATGTTAATAAGTGAAGATTTATGTCTTTGATGGTGCCTTTACAAATGACAATGCATTGTTTTGGGGAATCAAATACTACAATTCTAAATTATTCCTTCACAAGGATATGCAAACATCCACTCTAAAACAGTGGTTGTTCCCTTGAAGAATCTACTTTGAGGATTCACTCTTCATCTATGCTCTTTTTTTACATGCCACCTACTTACGATGTTTCCATTGCAACATTTGGTGCAATTTCTAGTTAAATTAAAATCCTAGCATCCCTATTCCAACATAGATTTGCCTATTGACATGTCTATTTTCAAATATGGTCTTCATAATTTTAATTTAGTAGTCAATAATTATTAGATTGATGGTAGAGATTGGATCTCCTAAAATATTCTTAGCAATATGCACAAATCAAAGGTTGAGAATTGCCTCCATGGTAGTTTGCCATTTTTTCTCTTTTAATTAAATTGATTCGTTAAAAAAATATCATATGAACAAGTGTCATATGAAATGAGTTATGGAATTAAATTTATTAATTTAAAAAATATGTATATCATATGAATAAGTGTCATATGAAGTGAGTTATGGATTTTTGGGCATGTGTTATTAATAATATAATGTCCCCATCTCCTTAGGAGACATAAGGGGGTGGTTTCGCTAGCCTAATTAAGTTATCACAGGTTAGGATGCGAAAATTAATTAATGAAACACAATTTGCCAAGGAAAAAACCTTATGAAAACTAAAATGAGGAAAAAGGGACAAGGGTCCAAGGCTAACAAAAAGTCACTTTTTAAATTATAAAGTGAGAAAACCCACTAAAGTGACTTTATTAAAATAAAAGGGCGGAAAAAGAGTTAAGTGTGTTATAGAAAGGGGAAAATGATGAGTCTCTCTTCATTCTTGCATTCACTCACTTGAAAAAATAGAATTTTGGAAATCTCTTGCAAAAAAGACTAGGGTTTTTGGAAACATTCATTTGTTTGTTAGTTTCAGTGTTGAAACTATACACCCTAGCTAGTATTGGAGTGAAATCATTAAGATTTCGACATTGGGTTTCATTGTAATGGAGAAAAATGCAGAGGTAGAAATGTAGATAGTTTTAAAGGTGTTATTAATTGATTTTATAATATGATATTGGATATTCTACATGTCACATATAATTTCAGTTCATAGTATTTAAGGGGTTGCGTTTCTAAACAATATTATAGGGCCAAGTGACATTTATTTGTTAGAGTAATAGGTCTAGATGACTGTTCTATGGGGGTTGAGTTGTACCATTTTATAGGGGCCAAGTTTCATCTTTGTGTGTGCCTATTTCAAAAAATAAAGAAGGGATGAGTTCATCTCTACTTGTTGGTCAAGTTGATGAAGGGATTAACTACTTATGGGGTTGAGTCCATTATCTTAAAGGAGGTTGAGTTTTGATATCAAAGAGGTCGAGTTCACAGCTACTATAGAGGGCCATAAGCGTCACTACCTTGTTGGTAAAGTGGACTATGATGTACATTCATTTTGTTAAGGTTGAGTACTTTAGTGAAGGGGTCCAATTATTTTCCTAGTGTAGGGGTCGAGTTGTTGTTTGAAGAGGGTTGAGTGTCTTGATTTGTCTTTATCCAAGCTATTGGAAGAAATCAATGACATCATATTGTTGGAACATACCCAAGTTCTTCATTTTATTTCTCTGTAAAGTTCATATTAGATTATAAACTTGGAATTACATTATTGTTACAAGCTTCTTCCATGGATTGCGTATTTTCTAAGTGAAATATAAATTACATGTTGTTGGTTTGAAGTCTTTATCAGTCTCTTTTGGGCAAAGTGCGTCTCTATTTGGAATTAAAAATATTAAAATTTCATGTACATGAAAAATATTTAATGAAATACCTCAGTGACGAAGCAGAACCAAACTCGTAAATTTTAGTGGGATTTTTTAGATATTCCTGGGGGGTATCTTACAATGGTATCTAAGAATTGTATTTGACAGTTATGTAGTTAAGTAATTTGATGAGTAATGAAGACCATCGACTTATCACCTATAGGAGGATATTCAAGTGTAGAGAACCCAACCTACTTTGGAGGAAGAAGAGGAAGAAAAGGTTCCATAAGAATAAGGAGAGGGAGAAGTATGGTCTGAAAAGGATGAGGCAGCCATGGAAGATAGGGAAAACCAATAATTTAACAATCTAATTAGAATTATAAATGATTTAGCTAAGGGAAATAAGGCTATCATGGATTTTATGGGAAAATTAACTAATAACAAAAAGGGGGAACAACAAAATAAGGAACATATTAATGGTGAAGGGTATAACAGTAGAGAAGGTGTTCATGCATGTTCCACCATGCAAGTCCACCCACATATACAAAAATTCATCTATACCCACCTTACCAAATTTTTTAGATGAGGCAG
The DNA here is from genome assembly GCA_000404065.3 of Pinus taeda. Classification (NCBI taxonomy): domain Eukaryota; kingdom Viridiplantae; phylum Streptophyta; class Pinopsida; order Pinales; family Pinaceae; genus Pinus; species Pinus taeda. The sequence goes on along the minus strand of APFE031416277.1, from coordinate 182,897 downwards.
CAATAGGCCAAATGGTTCCATTTGATCATGAGGAGCATTTTGGGGCATATTTGGAGTATAGGAGGTAGAGGCAATACTTTCAAGTTTCCATGACTTTCATAGACTTCTGCAACCTCAAGATGAAAAACAAGCCTAAAGGAACCAAGAGGTATATGATGCATAACTAGGAGCTTCATAAGACACTAAGGAAACTGACGATGCTATGTTTTGATGGATCCTCAAAGTGCTCAACTAGATCATGGGATTAGAAGCTGAACACATATTTCCATATGCATCAGATGATAGAGATGGGCTCCATTAAGTTGGCTACCTTACATTTGGATGGTGAGGCCCATGAATGGTTGTACCATGGGTTAGTGACCTCGGGTCATGCTAGCATAATCACATATGATGAGTTTACATAGAATCTCATTGAACATTTTGATAAGAAGGACCTATAGATTCACTTCTGAGAGCTAGAAAAACTCAAGCAGACTAGCATGTTGAATTTTGAGTAGCTTGGGAGGTACTACAATCCCTAGGGTTCAGGGTTTGGAGGTTGGAGCACCACAAGAGTCACTTATGGGCTTGGAACCCAAGGTTAGGGGTTTTCACCCATCGATGGTTGGACCAAAACCTTGAGGCATTTTGGAAATGTGATGGATGGAGATGATAGAGAACAACAAGGAGAATCCAATGATTCAAGAATTGTCAAATTTTGAGATGTCCTTGATGAGATATGAATTTTTGAAGTTGGCAATGAATTTTTGGGTGTTTAAGTCATGTAAGCATGAAGTGAAATTAGCCAAAAGTCATGTCTTTTCACTAATTCATTGCTCCCTTCTAAAGTGTGTAAATTGAAGGTGGATGGAATCATTTTAGAGATCAAATAGCATCAAATCATCATCATTTTATCTCGGAGATTGCCATAGGAAAATAAGGACAAAAGATGGAGGTTTAGGGTTGTTTTGGGCATGTTTCACCTTTATCATAGGTACAAGTTTATTGTAGGAGCGGGCTACATAACAGAGAGGGTTACAAGGATTGTTTGAGGTGCAGTTTTGCTATAGGGTACCTCTGTTTGAGGGTTGCAGAGGATAGTCTCCTTGCACGGGGTCGAAAGGCCTAGTTGAAGAGTGTTAAGGGTTGTTGTAGGGTGGCATAGAGATATGGAGGAGTTCTAGATAGTTAGGAGAGGGATGGGAGGCCTAATATAATGCAATACTCTTCCTAGATCACAATCCTAAACAACAGGAGCAAGGTATAGTAGAACCACATCTATAGAAGGCTAGTTGTGCAAGGTTATGGGGGTTATAATAGTGGGTCACAAGCCCTAATTAGGAGAAACAAATTATATTAGTAAAAAATCTTTGAAACCAAGGTATGTTATGATGTGTTTGGTTTGATTTAGTGTTAGGGAGGATGTCCTAGTGTGGAAATATTTGTAGCAGCCTTTGGGAGCCATTTGGAGGGCTTAACTTGGTGGTTAGAAAACCCTACTAGGAGTAGATTTCATGGTGGAGTATTGGGAATAATTGGACTTGTGGAGGGTAGCGTGTTGATGGCCCAAAGTAGCCCTTGATGAGCAGTCATAACGATATCTTGATAGCTGAAGGTTGGGTGAAGCATGGAGCCTAATGTGTAGCTCTTTGATGGATGAAAGATACTACTAGATTGGCAGAATGGAGCTCAAGTATTGGCCAGCCTAGAAGAGCATATTGGATAATCCTTGTTCATTTCAAAGAAGCGGCTTGTAGCAGTGACAGGTGGAATCCCAACTAGAGACTCTATGTGTTTTCCTTTGATGGACTAAGGGGTAGCAAGAGAGCATAATGAGAGTGACGAACTAACAGGACAATATATAACATAGAGACTGCAGTGAGATTGTTAGTGTATCTTGCATTCTTATACTTATGGATAATTGAGGGTCATTATCCCTTATATGGGAGCCCTAGAAATTTGTATTATATGTTGATCAATATAATGAAGTTGGGTTGAAATTTGTAAAAAGTTGTATATACTTGTGCATGTATGATTTACTGATTTATATTGTTTCATTGTGCAAAGTAGTTTTGTTGATATTCTTGTTTTGGTAGTGTAAGAGATTCTAAGCTTCTATCCTAGACCCAAGATCATGGAAATTCAACATGCCTGCCAAGAATCATATATCTCAGATTATCATAGACTGGTAGTGATGGTCGTTGATGTATTCAATGCTTGGTTAGTGATGTTATTTTTTAAGGTTTTATATGAACCTTTGTGAGGTTGGGTAAGGATTACAAGCCTGTCACTCTACATGATGTAGTCAGTAGAGAAAAAGACATGCAAGATGATGTTCCTAAAAGTATATTTCCTCCTAAGCCATCTTCCCCCAGAAGAACAAATAAATTAAACCATTTCAAAAGGAGTGGACTAGGAAACCAATTTGGATGAGGAGACTCTAAAAGAATTGAGGAAGAAAATTCTATGTTCCAACTATGAAGATCCTTGAGCACTAGGACACAAAGGTGCAAGGAAAGACAATACTGATAAAACCCATGACATTAAGGGTTTATTTAGATAGTGACAATGATAAGGAGTAAGAGGAGTTGGTACATGAATAGGGACACCAGACAGCAAGTGAGGAGACATCATAGGCTGGGGATAAAGGACCTATTAATGCATCCATGTCAGGACTTCCTAGATACCACATATTCAAAGTCAAGAGGGTTTTGTTGGGACATAAGATGAAAATGTGATTGAAAGTGGGGCATCCAATAAATCTATAGATGTAACCATGGTGGATCATAGGGATATTTTGATAGAGGAGTTTGAGGGCTTCATAGTGGTCATATGGGGTGGAAATCATATGGGGTGCACTAGGTGGATTCCCAATCTAAAAACAATCATGGGAAATTAGACACTGACAAATTAATTTTTTGTGGTGGATGTATTGAATACAAATATTGTACTCAGATTATAGTCATTGTATTCCATTAGGAGGCACACTACACATAATAGGAGTATGGAGATGGATTTCACATACCATGATGGAAAAAATGTAGTTTTCAAATCCATGCATAAGTATCCCCCCAAGATAGTGTCATCTCATAGTATGGAGGCAATGTTGTGGCATGGAGACATAGAATGGGAAATTAGATGTTATTTTTTGAATAAAAGCCACCAAATCAACCTCAAAAATATCTAGAGGATATCTAGGCATTACTCCAAAAACATCAAAACATACTTGGAAATATTCCTCCAAGTAGACCACTAGATAGAGGATTTGAGCATGTCAAAGAGTTAGAGGAGGGTGTTTAAGCAGTCATAACTAGCCCTTACTATAATCCTAAGGTATACAAGGATGATATTGAAAGGACCATCAAATATTTTTTGTAGTTGGCCACATTTCTCATAGTTCTAGTCCCTTTACTTCTTCAGTGGTGTTGGCTGTTAGTGTCAGTATCTTCATCCCTCTATCAGTGATCAAAATTCTCTTTTTGCATGCATTTTAGGTGTCTCATCTGATGAGCTACATTCCATTAGGTCATGGATCATCTGATGGTAGTGGTTCTTTATCAATTTTCCTCATTCTTTTCATCTGCTGGCCTATTTGCACATGTACAGATCATTTGCTGCCATTTTTATTTCATTTCAGTTGCATAAGTCATTTTAGGGTTTCAAGTCTCATTAGGTCTAGGGTTTGCCGCCATGATCTTCAAAAGCTCAATAACAGGACAGTAGTCACATGAGGATGTTCAATAAGTTCATAAAATCACAAATTCTACTGATGATTTGCTGCATAAAGGGTTTTTACCTCAAAACTCTGTTTTGAGGTGAAAACAAGGTTTTTCCATTTCTTGTACAAATTTTATGTAATTTTATCATTTTCATATGTAATAAAGCATCATCTGCAGCCCTAGGTCACCTTACCAAACTTTTGCACTCCAGCTCCTGCAAAAGAAACAAGAAAATCCAAGCATCAATCCATCAAATGACAAAAAGAGAGCCAAACTGCAAGACAGGGTCTTAAAGAACAAAGTGAAAAGGAAAACTTTAGAAAGTGGGTTTTCTAAATGAAAAATTAAAGTCAAATGTATATAAAGGGATGATTTGTGTTGAAGACTTCATTTTTGCTAAAGAGAGAGAGAATAAGAAGAAAATCGCGCTTTAAGGATAGAGAGGAAAAATTACAACAATTTTCAAATTTCTTTTTGGCAAGACGCACCTGGGCATTGGTGCAGTGCACCTACCCGGTGCGGCGCACCGGGCGTAGGATTTACACATAGTTTTGAATGGGTGCAACACACCTGGGCGTTGGCGCGACGCACCAGTCCGCCAAACCAAAAACTCATCCAATCAACTTTCTAAAGCTCCAAATTTTGCATTCCTCCAAGTAAGTAAAACCTCCTATTTGCCATAGCAAGACATTTTATCATCCTTGATGGTGTTTTGATAGGTGAAAAATCAAACCCTAAATTGCTTCACAATTGCATTGCAAAACTGTCTAAGGTTTTTTGTCAGTTTTGTTGTTTATAATCCCTTGCATCATTTTCTCATATCCCATTCCTCTCCACTAAATTTCTCTAATTTTATTTCCATTTCACTCTCTCATTTACACTCATCTTACTCCCTTTTTCCCAAACCCTAAAACTCTAACACCTAATTCCCACTATTCCCCAAATCCTAATCTTCATTTCCCAAAACCTTTTCACTCCCTAGTAACCCTACAACTAGCATCAAAACCTTCCTTTCCACTTATATTTTCAGTCCACTCATCAAATCCTAAAGGAGAAAACAACAATCACCTATTCTTGAGAAAATCTCTTCATACTCATCATTTTACACCATACATTGGCAAATATGGAAACAGATTCAGCTTATGAAAGGGATGAGGAGACTATGAGTGATCCCTCCCAAGAGATTCATGCACCAAGAAAACCACATAAGGGAGAAAAACACATCCGGTAGGAGCCCACCACACAAAAAAGAGTTACTAGCTTGTCCTCTTACAGTAACATGTTTTAAACATCCGTCTTGCTACCAATTTTGTGAGATGGTGGAGAGGGTGAAATACCACCATGAATTTGCCAGGCTATTTGTGCCTCATCTTCACAATGGCCAGGTAAACATAGTAGGTGTTTCCTTCACTTTGACACCTGAAACCATAGCTGCAACAACAGGTATTCTAAATGTGGGTGAACAGTGGAACAAAGGATAGCTTGTGGGCAAAGAGCATTATGAGCCTTATATCAAGGCTAGTTATAAAAAACAAATCAGTAGGGTCTTTCCTTTCAGATACCTACAGGACACTTATGCTCCAATCATGAAGCTTATTATCAAATACTTCACCTATGAAGGGAGATTTTCTCGCTTGTACACTTATCATGTTAAATTATTGATGCATTTCACTAGAGTGAGGATGATGAACCTCTCCTATTTCATATGTAGAAACATTGAGAAAATGGCTACATTGATGCAAAGAAAACCTCTCCATCAACAGTTCAACAACATTTATCATTTTTCATTGATCAAGATTGTTGTTTTGCATCAACTGAGTTTGTTGAATGTTTCATGGGATACTTTCATTTCACATGAGGTTTTCAAAAGCCCTCAAGTGACCCCATCAATGTTTCAAGAGGAAGGAGGGCCCTCAAATTAACCAGAGGTTCATGAGACTCAATCTACAGGTGTGCCAGTATTTGTCACTTATGAAAAAGGCACAAGGAGGCTATTTGTAGCTGCAAAACGAGTACTATCTCCACCAGGGGTGGAAGGGGTCTCATTTCCTTCACCAGACAATAGGAAAATGCTATCTTCACCCGGGGTGAAAGGGGCTTTGCCTTCTTCTTCAACAGAGCAGGTACATGATAAAGGGAAGTAACCATTGCATGAGGAAGGGCCTTCTAAAGGCCAGGAGAGAGATTCATTTTGATTTAGGAGGAGAATACTGATTTGGGAGACCAAACCAAACCACCTGGAGGTCTATATCATGTGTGTTGGACTCTTGTGAATGTTTTGAGCATTATTGTACATTCATTTCTACAGTTTGGAAAGGAAATAGATGAGGGTTTGCAGCATTTTGTGGGATTCTTGGGCAAGGTGACTTAGTATTGTTTTTCCTTCTGTAATTCAAGTTATCATATGTTTATGTGTGCCATTATCTCTCTCTTTTCAGCTTAACTAAATGAATCAAGTATAAAGGTTGAAATCATTGATTTTGCAATGCTCTACCTTAGGGTTTGTTTAGTTCTATATGTTTTCTACTGTTTGAAGAGGACTCATGACATTTGCATACCCTCTCCAACTCCTCACCAACCTTAAGACTCTTCATTTCACTTAATTCAAAGTACTAAATTATTTTCCTACCTTACCCCACAAAAATCTCTGCAAGACTGAGTTCATTCCCTGGACCCAAACTGCCTTTCACATTTGATCCAACAAACCAACATAAAACTCAATCAAACTCCTCTGAGCAATACCTAGCCTAAAATTAGTCTTTACATCAGTCATCTCAAGCCTCATTTGCTATATTTTCCTGATATTGACAAGGATAGAGCCCTCTCTCGACCTGGTAGGGCTAGCTACCAGGTTAAGCGTGGTTTGATGTTACCCTAGACCTGCCTTTCTCAACCTTAGGTAGATCCAGGCACTAACATTGGCCATGAAGAAAGATGGAACCTCTAGGATGTGTATCAATTATCAGGAATTTAATAAGAAAACAATCAACAACATATATTTGATTCCAAGGGTTGATGAGCTTATGGATGAAGTGAAGGGAGCCAAATACTTTTGGAAGATAGATCTTCTCTTTGGCTACCATCAAATGAGAGTTTGGGAACATTATATCTCAAAGATTGATTTTTGGTGCCATTATGGGCACTATGAAGTTTTGGTTATGTCATTTGGGCTAACCAATGCCCCTGCTACATTTCAATCCTGCATGAACCATTGGTTCAATAAACAATTGCATAAGTATTTGTCAGTTTTCTTTGATGGCATATGCATTTATAGTGAGACTTGGGAATATCATCACAAGCAATTGGACTAGGTGTTGGGAATCATAAAAGAATAGCATCTCTATGAAAAATATTCCAAATGTGAGTTTGGTATGACTAAGATGCCTTATTTGGGGCATGTGATCAGGGAAAATGGGGTCCATAAACACTAGCAGAAGTTAGGGCAATCATCGAGTAGCCCACCCCAAAGAATGTGATATAATTGAAAATATTCCTACGACTATACACCTATTACAAGAAGTTTGTTAATGGGTCCTCAAAGTTGACAACACTTCTTATATACCTCACTAAGAAGGGGGATTTTTTTTAGATAGAGGAGGCACATCCAACCTTTGAGAAGATGAATTAGTTGATGAGTTAATGTCTTGTGCTAGCATTACCAAACTTCACTCAACCATTTGTGCTTGAGTGTGATGCATCAAGGATAGGGATAGGAGCCATGTTGATGTAGAATAACCATCCCATTGATTTTGAGAGTCAAAAACTTAGGTAATATGAGTGGGATTATTTGATATATGATAACAATATGTTTCCCATCATGCATGCACTGGCCAAGTTCAAATTGTACTTGGTGGGGACTATATTTAAGGAGAAAATAGATCACAATAGCCTAAGGTACCTCATGGAGTAGAAAGAATTGAGTGAGCATCAACCAAAATGGATTAGTAAGCTTCAATATTATGATTTTGAGATTGAGTATGTTAAGGGAAAAAAAATGTGGTAGATGATGCCCTTTCCAGAATTCCACCCACTCTCTCTTTGATGGAGATTTCAACTGACTAGAAATATCTTCTACGAGTGGATTACTCCAAGAACAAATTTACTTGTGAGATCCTTTATGGAATGATTAACGACATTATGTTCCATGTCAAACATGAAATTATTTATTACAAATATAAAATCTACCTAGTACTAAAGTCTGCTTAAATAAAAGATCATGCAAGCAATGCACATCTCACCACTGGTAGGGCATCTTGTGTACTTGAAAACTTATAGGAAGATCAGGGAAATATTCACATGGAAGGGCCTTAATATATATGTATTGAGATTTTTTATGGAGTGCAACATCTTCCAATAGAATAAAGAAATGCACATTCATCTTGCAGGACTACTTTAGCCACTTCCCATACCAAAGTAAAAATGGGAAATAATTTCGATGGATTTCATTATCAGGTTATCTCAGGTGTAGGGGAAGGTCTACATTTAAGTGGTGGTTGATTGACTCATGAAGCTTTCACACTTCTTCATCATATATTCCTGATATTTGTCATCATAGGTGGCAGAGTTATTTTTCAGAGAGATATTCTGATAGCATGGGCTATCAAAGACCATTGCCAATGGCAAGGACAACAAGTTCATGGGGGGGGTTTTGCAGGAGTTGTTTAGGTTGGTTGGACAAAGTTAACATCGAGTACTAGTTACTACCCACAAAATGATGGGAATACTAAGATAGTAAAAAAATGGCTAGAGAGTTATATGGTAAACTATGTGTTTGACCAACAAAAAGCTTGAACAAAGTGGTTTCACTTGGGAGAGCATTATTATAACACCAATTATCACATGTTGATTGGTATGTCTCCCTTTAGATTCTTGTATGGATATGATGCACCAAAATTTATTGGGCGTTTAGAGACAGTAAGGCACCTATAGGTAAGGACTAGATTTAGGAGAGATAAGACATAGTGCAACTCCTAAAATATAATTTGTATATGGCTCAGAATCAACAGAAGATTTATGAAGATAGGAATCAATTAGAGCATATATTTAAGGTTGGAGACCTGGTATATCATTGCTAACAACCCCAATGAAAATCCTCACTTAAAAGGAAGGGGGAAGAGAAAATGAAACCCAGACTCTATGGACCCTACCAAATTGTGAGACGCATAGGAAAGGTGGCCTATGAGTTGGAGCTTTCAAGGGGGTGTAAGATACACAATGTATTCCATTTTTGATGCCTCAGGAATGCCCTCGGGAAAAACATTGTCACTTCTACTAAGTTTCCACCATTGTATGAAGAAGGGGAATTGATTCTAGTCCCAAAGGAAATTTTGGAGGTAGGGGAGTGGAAACTAGGAAACAAGACCATTAAAGAATACCTAGTTAAATTGAAATATTTTCTGGTCGAAGACACCATGTGGGAAGGAGAACAAGTGCTTCAACATCTCAGATTGAATTTTTTTGATGGACAAGCAATCTTGGGTGGGGAGGATTGTAATGTCCCCATCTACTTATGAGGCATAAGGGGATGATTCTGCTAACGCAATTATGTTCATGTAGGATATGGTGAGAAAATTAATCAAGGGAACACAATTCACCTAAAAGAGAACCTTATAAAAGTTAAAGGGGGAAATGGGGACATGGATCTTAGGCTAATAAAAAGTCACTTTGAAATTATAAAGTGAGAAAACCCACTAAAGTGAATTTATTAAAATAAAAGGTAAAAGGGTGACAAAAGAGTCAAGTGAGTTATAAAAATGGGAAAATGAGGAGTACCTCCTCAATATTCCATTCACTCACTTGAAAACTAGAAGTTTGGAGAGCTCTTGATAAAGAGAATAGGGTATTTGGAAACCCTCATTCTAGTTGTTGGTTTTGGTGTTGAAACTATACACCCTAGCTAGTATTGGAGTGAAATCACTTAGATTTTGACGTTGGTCAAAGCGCGCTGACTAAGGCCCATGGAGACCGCACATGACACAAATTAGTAGTTAGGAAGTCTAGATCAGAAAACGGAGGTCGTTTCTGATGCGTGATTAGCACATTGTTGGGAAAAACCCCTCGAGAAGGAAAAGCCCCGAAGCGCTCGGTCGCATGGGAAGCTGGGAAACCGTAGGGAAAGCGCTAAAGCAAAAGGCGGGCCCCGCACTCCAAAACCAGTGGAATATCGGAGGCATATTGGGTGGTAAGCGGATTTTGCAGGAGAACGAGCGATTCCATACATTGCATGACGCATGTCCAACAAATGAGAGAGAAAACTGCCTCTCATCATGGGCTAACGGTCGAGCAAGTTAATAGCGTGATAAGAGAAAACCCCGTAGGATCTAGGGGCTCCAGATCTGATGGCGGAGATTGCGCTCGATGAGAAACCGGATATGAAGGGAAAATAAGCTACAACACATAAAGTTTGAACTCCAATTTGATCGCTGAGTTGGTGGATGAATCCTTACACAGCGTAATTGAAATACCGAACCATTTGAGGAAGAGTTAGCGTAGTTCGTGAGAGGACAAGTGGCCACTTCCCTGTGAGACGTTGGCGATGACGCAGAGGCAGGGAACTCCAAGCGAACAACAGCAGGCAATCCGAAGGGGCGGAAGAGGAAGCAAACAATCATGAGGTGTATTGGCTTTAAGCCATGAACATATAGAAACAAAGACAGAGATAGGAGAGCGTGAAGCGAAAGTGAGAGAGCACTATAAGAAAGAAAGGAGATAGTGGGACAAAGAGACAGAATAGAGAATAAGCAAGAAGAAGAAAATAGAGAGTCGAGCGAACCTACAGAGTAAGGTAGCATTGAGCAAACAGAAGTCTTGAGAGGTTCAAGCAATCCCTGAGAGGATACATGTCAGGAACTGGGTACCATATTAGACTCATCCCATTCAAGACCAATTGAGGTCGAGACTTGGTAATGAAATAATATGTGCACTCTAGTGGCTTGGGGAATCCAAGAACCACCCTACTAAGAATCCTTTGTTTTAGGAAACTCAAATTGAGCTCCTCATTGTAAAAACTCTTCTTTAAAGACACAATAAGAAAAGGCCACCACTGAAAGCTGGACCGGAGACGTATCTCAAGAGGATTGGGAAAACTCCTTATTAATTTGTTGTGTTCTTGTATTTTCTTACTATGTTTCTCTTACTGTTTTCCATTTCCCAGTATCTGTGTATTTTGCAATCTGATCAATCCGTTGCCTAAGATAACATAGACACACACCAACACATGAGTCTGTAATACCTTCATTCATTAATTAATTAATTGAGATCACTTACGAGTCATTTTCAGATCAGGTGGTATCAGAGCTCAAGGTTGTTACGGTTAGACAAGATTGTGTTGAATTTAGCTGTTGAATGCTAACTATATCAGAGCTCAAATTAGGAGAAGGAGAGTTGGTCAAAACTAATCCTGAAATTGGGAGAGTCTATCCTAGGAAGACAATGTTAGAGGAAGGTTCTATGGGGCCAAACCCTCAATTCATAGATAGTTTCCTAGCCATAAAGTCCATGGTAGAGGAAATGTATAGGGACTTTAGAAAAGACAAGGATGAAGATTTATCAGGCTCCAAACAAGACTAAGGAGAAGATGAGTCTCACTTCCATGACCACTCAAAAGGTAAAGGGAAAGAAGAAATATTTCTCACACCTCCTAATAGCCCTGAACATAAAAAGAAGACATCTTTGATTAAACTAGATGTCAAATTTGATTTACCTCTATGATGGAGAGTTGAATACAGAAAATCTGGACAATTGGATTAGACAAATTGATGTTTATTGCAAAGTGCAGAATATTGATTCAGACAAGAGCAAGATTCAGCTGGCAAGCCTATGCCTTGGAGGCACTGCCTTGGTTTGGTGCAAAGGCAGGACCCAAGCTGACCTGAAAAGACATGGTAAGACTATCTCTGTCTGGAGTGAATTTGTTTCTGCAATCAAAAAGCAGTTCTATCCATTGGCCTACATGCAGCAAACCATGACGAGCTGGAAAACTCTTCAACAGTTGAAAGGGAAAATTGTACAGGGATACACTTAAGAATTTAGAAAGAGAGCATTGATTCTAGGAATCTCATTAGACTCACCTGAGACTCTGTTGAAGTACATTGGTGGTCTACACAGCTACATGAGGCACACTATCCTCATGTTTAACCCCACTAGTATAGATGAGGTATCTGTACAAGCTACTCATCGAGAAGCTAGAGGAAAGAATGGAAGTCCAAAAGTTGGGGGATCATCCCAACCCACTGCAAGCAAGAATAAGGAGAAAATAAAGTAGAAATGGAAAGCAAGGAAGGCTAACACTACACCGAAAAGCAAGGCTTCATGCACTCACTGTAAAAAGGATGGACATGATATTGAGCACTGTTGTATTCTACATCCGGAGCTGAGACCTAAGAAGTTCGAGGGCAAGAAGAAGAAGACTGTTGCAACTATCTAGAAATATTTGGGGCCAGACTCGGGAGATGAAACAAATATTGCAGCCAGAGGTATAAGAGGTAAGAATTCTGAAGCATCTACTAGTAATTCTGCACAATCTACTATTGATGAAGAAAATGAGAGAAAAAGACATGAACTTTTCCATATTCGAGTTATTTCCAAACATCAAAAGATTGATACTTTGTTTGATAGTGGCTCACAAGTAAATTTAATTTCTGAAGCAATTGTAAAGAAATTGGGATTAGCAACTACACCTCACAAGAAACCATACCCATTAGGATGGTTGAATGATCAAGCACAACTACAAGTGACTAGACAGTGCAAACTCAAGTTTTCTTTTGGGTCAGCATTTGTAGATGAGGTTGAGTTAGACATAATTCCTTTGGATATATGTGGAATTGTTTTAGGAAGTCCTTACTTGTATAAAAGAAAAGCTATTTTCTATAGAGCTGAGGACAAGTATCTACTTGTTAAAGATGGAATCGAATACTTTGTAAGAGCTCATAAGCTCAAGAATAATTATACTCTCATAAACTCAGGGCAAATGAAAAGAATGATAATTTCATGCAAACAATTCTTACTAATGGTTGTAAAGGAAAAGAAACTTGATAAAACCAGTGTATTTGAGGGCTGTAATGCTAAACGACAAGCTAATTTAGAAAAGGTTGTTTCAGAGTATGATATCTTGTTTCAAGAACCTAAAGGTATACCACCCAAAAAGGAAATAGTGCATGATATTATTTTGTAGCAAGATGCTCCATTGCCTAACATTGGAATGTACAGGTTGTCCGCTTTATAGAACTCAGAAATCAAGAAGCATGTGCAAGAGTTTCTCGAGAAAGGGTTCATCAGACCTAGCACATCACCATGTGGGTCGCCAATCGTTTTGGTGAGAAAGAAAGATGGCTCTTGGAGAATGTGCATTGAATACTGAGCACTGAATAAGATAACAATAAAAAATCGTTATCCCCTTCCTTGCATCAATGATCTTTTAGATCAATTGAAAGAAGTTGTTTATTTTTCCAAGCTAGACTTGAATAGTGTATACCATTAGGTCAGAGTTGCAGAAGAAGATGCATGTAAGACTGCTTTCAAAACAAAGTAGGGATTGTATGAGTGGCTGGTTATGCATTTTGGCTTAACTAATGCTCTTGCTACTTTCATGAGATTAATGAATGATGTACTCAGACCTTTTCTTGATTATTTTGTTATTGTGTATCTGGATGACATTATGATATTTAGCAAAATGTGGGAAGAACACTTAAAGCATGTTAAGCAGACACTAGATGTTTTGAAAAGAGAAAAACTTTATGTTAAACTCTCAAAATGTGAATTTGGCAAAACATCTTTGAATTATATGGGTCATATAATAGGGGGTGGTGAATTGAAGATAGATCCCTCTAAGGTAGCAGCCATTGTGAACTGGCCTAAACCCAAATCTACTATAGAAATTAGAAGCTTCTTAGGAGCAGAATAATATTGGAGGAAGTTCATTTCTAACTTTTCCTCAATTTCAGATCCCTTACATGCTTTAACAGGATTGGAAAAAGTGTTTTAGTGGGTAGGCAAACAACAGAAATCCTTCGACACCTTGAAAGAAAATATTAGCACAACACCTGTACTAGCATTGCCTGATCTTCAGAGACCATTTGAGATCCAAACGGATGCCAGTGACTATGCCATGGGAGTAGTGTTGAAAAAACACGGTAAACCCATATGTTATCATTCTAAGACATTTAATTCTGCAGTAGTTAACTATCCTACATATGATAAAGAATTGTATGCATTAGTACAAAGTGTGAAAAAGTGGAAACATTACTTAATGGGCAAAGAGACAATAATACATACTGATCATCAACCACTTCAATATCTACACTCCAAAACTAAGTTGCAGCAATCAAGACACTATATATGGATGGGTTTTATACAACAGTTTCATTTAGTCATCAGATATAAAAAGGGCATACACAATAAGTTGCAGATATGTTATCTAGACCCATTATAAATGCATCTATATACTTAAGCATAATTATGTGTTACATGAGAGTTACATTGAACAATATGCTCAAGATATAGACTTTAAAGATGTATATGAAACTTTAAGTCAAGGAAAATGAGTAGAAGAATTGGATTATCATGTAAAGGACCGACTCTTATATCATTGTGGGAAGTTATACATTCCACAAACTAAAAGAGTAAAGATAATTCCAGAAGCACACACTTCTCTAATATCAGGTCACTTTGGGGTAAGTAAAACGGTTGCACAGCTACAAAGATTTTGTTATTGGCAAAAAATGAACGAGACAATTTCTAGATATGTAAGAGGGTGTACTATGTGTGCAAAAAGGAAGCCTAACAATAGAAAACTAGGCTTGTACACTCCATTACCAATTCCTTCTCACCCTTGGGAAAGTGTTTCCATGGATTTTGTTGAAGGACTACCTAAATCTAGGAAAGGTCATGATTATTTGTATGTTGTTGTGGATAGGTTCAGCAAAATGTTTATTTTGATACCTTGCAATAAATAGATTACAGCTAATGGATGGGTTCATTTTGGATTACCCACTTCCATTGTATCTAATCGAGACACTCGATTTGTGGGAAAGTTTTGGTCAAGTCTGTGGGAACTGATGGACACCAAACTGAAGAAATGCACAACTTTTCATCCATAAACTAATGGCCAGACATAAGTAGTTAACAGGACAGTGATCCAGTTACTCAGGGGATATTGTAGCAAGCATCCTAAGCTTTGGGATGAACATTTATGTTATGTGCAGCATGCTTACAACAGAGAAAAACATTCTTCTACACAGAGATCTCCTTTTGAGACCTGTTTTGGTTTCACACCAAGGTCTCCTTTGGATTTTGTCTTTGGTAAAGACACCACAGTTGAGGGACATAGTGATGTGGACATGGCAACTAGGTTCATTGAATAGATCCAAGAAATCCACCAGGCAGTATAGGAACAACTGGAAAAGAGCCAAGCCAAATACAAGGCAAGGCATGACAAGCATCGGATGGAGCATAGTTTCCAAGTTGGTGACCAAATCTGGTTGTATATCAGCAAGGACGAGATGCAAGGTGAAGGTAAAAAGCTAAAGCCTATCAGGTATGGATCCTTCAAGATACTTGAGAAGAATGGTGAGAATGCTTTTCACCTTGATCTACCAGCTTACATGCACATCTACTCAGTCATAAATGTAGATTGCTTGAGATTGTTTGAACCGTCACTAATTGAAGATCCCGAAGAGCAGAGTTAATTGCCTTCTATTGATGACCTGTTACCTGAATATCTTAATGAATTGCAGGAAGACACGGTTCTGGATAGGAAGGTGAGGATGGCGCGCAAGGGAGATGTTGAGTACCTCAAAGTTGGGCTCAAGGGTTCAAAGTCGAGCAGTGCAAAGTGGATAGATATTGGACAAGTGAGACAATTGTACCCTCACTTAGTCGATGCTTGAAAACCAACTTTTGGTGGTCCAAAATCTTTTTCAGTGGGAAGGCCATGATCCGAATTGGATCCATAAAAATTTTCAAAGTGCTATGAGTATATAAAAATCATGACAAACTTCAAAACTTGTGAACAAAGAGCTATCAGGAAGGACCTCTGGACAGTGGCAGTTTGTAGCCAACAAGGAACGATGAGGACCTCGATCAAAGCACGCTGACCGAGGCCCATGGAGACTGCGCAGGATGCAAACTAGCAGTTAGGAAGTCCGGATCGGAAAATGGAAGTCGTTTCTAATGCGCGATTAACGCTAATCGTGCATCACTGGGAAAAACCCCTTGAGAAGGAAAAGCCCCGAAGCACTCGGTCATATGGGAAGCCGGGAAACCATAGGGAAAGCGCTAAAGAAAATTGCGGGCCCCACGCTCCAAAACCGACAGAATATCGGAGGCATATTAAGCGATAAGGGGATTTGGTAGGAGAACGAGTGGTTCCATACATTGCACAATGTGTGTCTAGCAGATGAGAGATAAAACCACCTCTCATCGTGGCCTAATGGTCGAGCAAGTCAACTGCGCGATAAGAGCGAACACCGTAGGATCTGGGGACTCCAGATCTAATGGCGGAGATTGCGCCCGATGAGAAACCAGATTTGAAGGGAAAATAAGCTACAACACATATAGTTTGAAGTTCGATTTGACCACTGAGTTTGCGTATGAATCATTACATAGCGTAACTGAAATACCAAACCGTTTGAGGAAGAGCTGGTGCAGTTCGTGAGAGGACAAGTGGTCACTTCCCTGTGAGACGTTGGTGATGACATAGAGGTAGGGAACTCCAAGCGAACAGCAGTAGGCGATCTGAAGGGGTGGAAGAGGAAGCGAACAATCATGAGCTATATTGGATTTAAGCCATGAACAGACAAAAACAAAGACAGAGACAGGAGAACGCGAAGCGAAAGCGAGTGAGCACTATAAGAAAGAAAGGAGACAGTGGGACAGAGAGAGAGAACAGAGAATAAGCAAGAAGCCGAAAACAGAGAGCCGAGCTAACCTACAGAGTAAGGTAGCATCGAGCAGACAGAAGGCTTGAGAGGTTTGAGCAATCCTTGAGAGGATATTTTTCGGGAACTGGGTACCAAATTGGACTCATCCCATTCAAGACCAGTTGAGTTCAAGACTTGGTAAGGAAAGAGTCTGTGCACTCTAGTGGCTTGGGGAATCCAAGAACCACCCTACTAAGCATCATCTATTTCAGGAGACTCAAATTGAGCTCCTCATTGTAAAAACTCTGCTTGAAAGACATAATAAGAAAAGGCCACCATTGAAAGCTGGCCCGGAGACATAGCCCAAGAGGATTGGGTGAACTCCTTATTAATTTGTTGTGTTCTTTTATTTGCTTACTATGTTTCTCTTACTATTTTCCATTTCCCAGTGTCTGTGTATTTTTCAATCTGATCGATCCGTTGCCTAAGATAACATAGACACACACCAACACATGACTCTATAATACATTCATTCATTAATTAATTAACTGAGATCACTTACGAGTGATTGTCAGATCAACCCAACTAACACTTGCATATGCATTGACTTATTATGAGATGCACAATACCATTCACATGCATTTAACATCAATAAAATATGCCCCATGATTTAAGAGCATGAAGTTCATAGTTACAGTTGTAATTTCTAATCCACCATGGATGGTATTTGTTTGCACCAAGTAATTCCATGAAAATGAAACAGAAAATGATATTTACGAGTCAATCCTAATCTTGGATTTATTATTCTATTAATATTTGGATCTATTAATTCAAATGAAAATTCAATCGATGGGATCAAAAGTTTTATGGCATGGTAAAAATCCTGCAATATATTTTGCGGGACTGGAGATTGAAAGTCTAAAATTTCCTAGGAGTTGAGAGAAACAAAAAAATTGGATCAGAGGTTTTATGCGTGGACTTGTTTCGCAGTAAAAAAAAATTGCAACACCAACGAGAAGAAATTCCCTGCCTTTGCCTTCGAGACACGGAACTTTAGCAACATAAGTCATACTTACACCAATCATTGGTGAAGAACGAGGAACTGTAGCTAGGAGGACCAAGCATTTAATTGTTCCATCTTTGTAGACTCTCACCATACTGAGAACCTCGATGACTACAATAGTTAAGGATGATGATGACGACTCCATAGGAACATGGCATAGGTTCTGGTGTATCTACAGTTGAGTTGTGATGAGGCCAAAGCAAGATGCATTTTCTATCAGATTTCCAAGGTGCGAAACATTGTTCACATAATGAAGCAAAGTTGTTATTAACACATTCCTCTTCCTCGGTATTGGAAACTTGGGAGCAACAACATCTTCATTCATAATTTCTAAAATATCACCCATGCTTCTTGCTCATATGCACAAAAACACCCCACATAATGAATCAAATTAGGCATCGATAATCGCAGAGGAAAATGGAATTAGAGAGAACAGATCCCTCTTCTTGTAAGCGCACGCTAGAGCAAGCTGCATATGGTCGCAAATTCTAATGGGAACTTTCATTTAAAACTTCCTATACCCCATAATTTCCAAGATAAACTGTCCAATTAGTTTAATACTTCATTGTTGATTGGCATCTAGAAAAATCCACGTCAATTCTTGAATCTATGACGCAAATCCCATCTCCGATGCCCCAATGATGTCGTGGTCCTCCTAGCGATCATGTATGTTTTGGGATCATTACTTTATCAATCAAAGAGATTGTGAGTGAGCAATCATCTTCAAATTATTATACAACATATCATTATGGTAGATGAGAAGTAAAATTAAGGTAAAATATAGATTAGAGTAGGTACAATAGCATAAGTTTGAACATAATTGGGTGGTTTTGGGTGCTCTCTTATTTAAGAACTTACAGTTCTTGATGATTTTTGTATATTTGCATTTGGGTACTTTTAAGTTCAATTGTGTATGAAGAACATATGAGTTTTAAGATTCTTTTTGTATTTTACAATGGCCACTGTGGATATTTTCGTAAAATGGGCTCTGCAAAATAGTTGAATTAAGACCTTGATTTTGGGGTTAGTATCCATTTGGATACCGTGTATACTGCAAAATTTGCATAATAATGAACTGAAGCTTTGAATTTGAGGTCAAATTCCATTTGGTCACTTTGCGCACTTTAAGTTGTGAATTGGATCATGTAAACTATTGAAGCTAGGCCCTTGAATTTGGGCTTAGTTTGAAATTTGTCCTCTAGGGAAGAAGAATTTTAATTATTGTAAATGGAAGGCTTAGTTGGTCAGTTTGAAAAAGGAAAGATTATTTTGGGGTGGAACGAAGGCTTGTAACTTCTTATTGTTAATTAGCTCGGTTGATTACAATATTTTGTTAGAGTGTCTTCATCTCAGTTTTCTGTAACTTATATTTTAAATATTAAAAAATATTAAACTCTTAATTGGGTTTGTTTGGATATCAAAAATCAAGAGTCGTGATGCTTATTTTTCCTTTAATTTTTTAATGAATATATAATTTTGTTCCATTTATCATTTAAAGACCTATAACTTCTTAATGTTAATTGGTTCATTGGAATACAATATTTTGTTAGAGTGCCTTCATCTCAATTTTGTATAACTTATATTTTAAACATTAAAAAATATTAAAATTTTGATTGGCTTTGTTTGGATATCAAAAATCAAGAGTCATTCAGTAAAGATTTATTAAGGAGTCACTCTATGGAAAAAGCATGTGTATACCCATGTGCACTATACAAGAGTAAAGTTTCCAATTTGATGTTTTTCTTTTCTTGATTTTCTATAGTATTCTTAGGTATTACTCATCATGTAATTTCCAAAATATGCAATGAATCTTTTTGGATGTAATTTCCAAAATCATTGATGTCATTACATAGTCCTAGAAAAGGATTTCACAGTGCTAAAACTTTCTAATTTTTGTGTTTTCACCAAACTTTCTAATTGTTGTGTTTTTCCATGTGTTAAAAAATTGTTGGATAGAGGAGGAAGAAATTAAGCCTCTACTATTGGTTGAATCTGCTCAGCCAAACCCATCATAGGAATACCTTCGGTGTAATTACAAGTATTGCATAGGAATTGAATAAATAACCCACTCATCGATCAAAGAAATTTGCTATCCACTTTTTAGAGACTTTAATTTAATTAGTTAATCTCAGGTTAAAGAAATAAATTATTTTTTTAAATTGATTAAATTTTCGCACCAAGTGTATAGAGGGATCAAATCTCTCAAGACATTAACCTTTTTCTAGTGAAAATTTTGAGGAAAGATATACAATGACTCTTCTTGTTCTTAGTAGATCCAAGGTTAAAGATTAACCTATGTTCGTTTTGAACAACACACTAAAACTATGTTTTAACTCTCATAATTTTTTTACTTCACTTGTTTTATGTATTATATACATAGTTGATGTTGAAATATTATATATATGATTCACATTCTATACATTAAAATGTTAATACATGTCTCATGATGTTTAGAAATAGAAAACAATATTCATAGGATATAATCTCTCTCTATATATATAGTTGACAAAATTACAAAAAGAAAATTATATATATATTATATATATATAAT
Organism: Pinus taeda; assembly: GCA_000404065.3. Taxonomy (NCBI): domain Eukaryota; kingdom Viridiplantae; phylum Streptophyta; class Pinopsida; order Pinales; family Pinaceae; genus Pinus; species Pinus taeda. The sequence goes on along the minus strand of APFE031416277.1, from coordinate 162,728 downwards.
GATGATTATATTGGTAACTATGGTTTATTTGCTTGTTTGCTTGACATCCACACTAACTTTCCTGCAAATGATCTCTACTCAAAAAATATAGAATGATATTACAACCACCTTCAATATGTTCGATATCAAAATCAAATTTGAAAACAAAGCTTGACATCGAGCAAACTTGGCTTCACTAGCCTTTTTTATCTCTTTGTGTAGAACTTTATTCATTGTTGTTGCATCAATTCTTAACAACAACTACTTATTAATTAGAAAAAATTCAAACGTGTTTATAGCATTCAAATATGTATTAATTTCTTTGTCAATGACAACATAATTATTTTCTACTTCGAACCAAATTCTAGAGGCAAATTATATTATTTCTTCTTCTTTTTTTTTTTTTCAACACTACTCCCTGGCCAATATCACTTGCATTTGTTTCTACAATATTATGCAATGCGTCGTCAACTTATAAAGAATATGCAAAGTATTTACCTTGGATTTAATGTTCCATACTGCTTTTGTATGTTCGTCAGTCCAAGGTGGAGGATTCTTGCCTAATATTTCATTCAATCTTTTACACAGTGTTTATAAAAATGGTTGACATAGTTGAGAATCCCTAGAAAACTCTAAAGCTGGGTTTTTTTTAGTGATTTAATCAAAATTTTCTACAAATTTGATTGCCTTATTCTATAGTGTTATTTGGCCATTAGAAATAGTGTGACCAAGAAACTTGATGCTAGTCTTGAATAATTCCATTTCCTTCTATTCAACTCAGTTTTCATATTTAACTATATATAGAAACATTCTTAGATGCTTGAAATGTTGATCTATAGAATCAGACAACACAAGAATGTCATCAATATAAATCATCAACTAGTTGAAATATGGCTTAAAGACCCTATCCATCACCCTTAGAAACTTGGTCGGAGAATTTTTCAGCTCAAGGGGCATGCCATTCCATTCATAGTGATCGAATGGAACATTAAAAGTTGTTTTAAACTTATCTTTTTCTTTTATGGCCACTTGCCAAAATCCATACTTGAGTTCAAATTTTGAAAATATCTTTGCTCTTGCAATTTTGTTCACCAAGCTAGATTTGTGAGGTATGGGATAAGTGTTATCTGCAATAACTTTATTTAAAGGTCAATAATTTATTACCAGTCTTGAAACACCCCTAATTTGTTTAGAGTGTTTGTTAACATAGAATCCATAACAATTCCAAGGACTTTTTTATTCTTTGATCAATCCCCTTTTCAACAACCCTTTGATTTCTTCTTTCATAATGCTTGATATTTTTCATTCATTGGAATTATTGCACTTTTTTCAATGTTTCCCTTAATATGAATACTTGTATGGAAACTCAACAAAATACTTGCTTCTTTCCCAAAAAACAGTGGGATTTTCAGAGCATACCTCTTTCTCAAACTACAATTGGAGTTTTTTTATTTATGCTTGCATTTTTTCATCTTTGAGTTTATCTTATATCTATTTATTAGTCTTTAGTTGCTTCAACTCTTCAATATTTTGTTGTTTCTATCTCATAGTTTGTCACATTTGGACCATAGTAGAGAGTTGGGGCATAGATATGAAAAGAATGATAGTTTTTATACTGGCTTGTGATTTTATTGATCCTTTAAAGTTGGGTACAATGATAAAATATCTTTCTCTTCCTTCTGGTGTTCTCATGGTTCCATACAGATCTATTGTTGCTAAGAAAGGAATGCCTAGTATGAAGGCATAAGGACTTTTGCAAGTAAGAACTTTATATGCAGACAGAAATGTCCATAATACAATGTAGCTTTAGGAAGATCATAATTCATTCACATATATTTATTTCCTAAGCCAACATCTGAGTGGTTTGTCTTATGCCAGAATAGAGATGGAATTATATCTTTATATAAGATGTTTAAATTAGACCCAGAATCAATGAGAGCTTTTAATTTGAAAAAATTTCCCTGAATTTTCAATGTGATAAGCAAATGATATTCTGATGTCGTATTGGCATTACCTTCATGGCATTTAGGCCTTCAAATATCTAGGCATGGAATAAATTAATATTAGGGTTTTATTCTTTTAAGGGGACATCCCCCAAAGGTGGAGATCCTGCTGCAAGCATCTTGATTTGGTTTTTCAATTCCATAATTTCTTGCCTTGCCCATAATTTTTTTTCTATAGACATATTCTTCTTGACTTTGCTCCTCCATCCTTTGATTGTGTAATTTCCCTTTTAAGACAATTATTTCATTTCCTAAATCATTTCTTGTCAAAGGTTGGGTTATTTCATTTATGTTATATCTAATCAATTATTTAGTTTTTCTCTCAAAAGATACATCAACAAATTTTGGTTTCTTACCAATGTATTATGTAGGCTTGTAGGTTTTTACAATAAACTTCAAAAAGGAATCCAATAGTGAAATTTTTATGCTTCCTTCAGGAAGTGCTTTGATTTGTGCAAACATATGGGTGTCTCCATCTAAACTTCCCTGTTTCATACAAAACTTTAATTTTTGGCTGGTATGTCATATTCAAAATATGATTCTTATGTTCCTTCATATTTACTACTTTCTTTAGAGCTGCAATCATAAATTTCTTGATTTGTGCATGTACAATGATTTGCAATTAGTAAGGCTTCCTTTTATGATTCTGAAATATCTTCTGAATCATATTCAAAGTCATATGTTCCAATGTTAGAAAAACAACACCCTTCTTTCATTACGTGAAATGTGAACTTCTTCCCTTTTTATGTGAAAAGGGTGATGAGGACAATAGTTTGTGACATGCTTATGAAACCCACATCTATTACAGTGAACAAAAGTGGGTTGTGTCCTCTCTGTCATTTCTCTTGTTTATTTTTCTTTTCTTTAGCCTTTGTAGTTTTCCCTTTCTTTTTTTTGAGGCTTCACCTATTGGGAATTTGTTAGCAAGATGGCCTGCTTACCATAAAACGAGCAAGGCCTTATTTAGCTTGTTCTTTAAACCTTTTTAAGTTTTATATCTTCTAGAAAATAATAATGATATTTCTAGAAAGTTTTATACTTCTTTCTTTTTTTGAGGTATTCTCTGGTGAAAATATAGCCTAGATTTATTTCCTCTTTTTCTGTTTTTCTTTAAAATATTATTAGCCTTCGTTCTCCTTCTTATAGGGTCATCCGAAGTCAATACATATTTTCCACAAATTGATTTACTATCTAGAAGTCTAGATAATTTTTGTATAGACTTGATGTCTTGCATATTTGTACATAGGCCAACTAAAGCATTAGTGGTGATACAAAGATTTCACCCCAACTATGTAGTTCATAAGGCTATTTAAATACATCATGCGCTTTAAGATACTCAACAAAATTACTTGGGATGGAAATCCTCGTACTTAATGGAACATTGGTGGTATGTTTGTATGGTAGATTAGACAAGTAATAGATATAATGTATGTTTCATACAAAATTATGTGCATGGTAGGTAAAATAGAGGTAGACACATGCAAGTCTATAATAAATGTTTTACTACTAGCCTAGAAAAATGGTGAGAAACAAAATCATCCCCTACGCTAATTGAGGAAGTGGAAAAGGAAGTACTCAAAGACGAAATTGGGGACATAACATTGCATGAGAATGGTTCAACCCAAAACAATATGATTGGGGAATTAATCACCATGATCCATGAACATTGGTGTGGAACGGAGCAATATATTACAAACAAGCATGCATTAATTTTGATGAATATGAAGTGCAATAAATGTCATAATATGAGAATTTCCATAGAGAATGGACCCAAAGAAGTTATGAAGAAAAGGACAACAAAATTTTCTATGGAAATAGGTATATCTTACAACCATCCCAAGTATGTTTATTGAGTATCTTAAAGCACAAGATGTATTTAAACAACCTTGTTAATTTCATATTTGAGGTGAAATATATTGTATCATCACTAATGCTTTAGTTTGCCTATGTAAAAATATGAAATTCAACAATTCTACACAAAAGTTGTCTGGACTTCTAGATAGTAAATCAAAATTTGAAAAATATGGACTCAATTTTGATGACATTGTAAGGAGGAGAAATAAGGCTAAGACCATTTAAAAGAAAACCACAAAAGAGGATATAAATCTAGGGTAGATTTTCACAAGAGAATACCTCAAAAAATAAGAAGTATATAAATTTCCATAAATCTCATTATTATTCTCTTGAAGATATAAAATAAAAAAACATTTAAACATCAAGCTAAACAAGGCCTTACTTGCTAGTTGTGTGGGCAAGCAAGCCATCTTACTAACATATCCCACTAGGTGAAGCCTCAAATAAAGGAAAAGGAAAAAATTTAGAGGCTAAAGCAAAAGCAAAAAAAAAGAAAAAGAGAAATGATAGAGAGGACAACCCACTTCTGTTCATTTTAATAGATGTGGGTCTGATAGGCATGGCACAAACCATTGACCTCATCACCCTTTTCTCATAAAAAGGGAAGAAGTTCATGCAATGAAAGAAGGATTTTGTTCTTCTAGCACTAAAACTTCTTAATTTGAATATGATTAAGAAGATCTTGCCCTACTAATTATAAATCTTTGTACATGCAGAAATCATTAAATTTACGATTGCACCTCTGAAGAAAGCAATAATATTGAAGGAATAAAAGAATCAATTTTTTAAGATGATATACCAGTTGAAAAATTAAATGTTTGTATGGCACAAGAAATCTTAGATGGAGACATTCAAATGCTTGCACTGATCAAAGAATTTCCTAAAGGAGTCGTGAATATTGTACTACTAGATTCATTTTTGAAGACTATGGTAAAACCATACAAGCCTACAAAATCCACAAGTAAGAAACCACTATTTGTTGATGCACCTTTTGAGAAGAATACTAAATCATTTATTAAACATACAATAAATGAAAGAAGCTGACTTTTGACAATAAATGCTTTAGGCAAAGAAATAAATTGTTATAAAAGGGAGGCTCCAAAATTAAAGGAAAAGTTACAAAGGATGGAGGAGCAAAGTGAGGGAGAATATGCCTATAAAATAGATTTATGCGCGAGGTAAGAAATTAAGGAATTGAAAAAGCAAATAAAGATGGTTGAAGTGGGACATCCATCTTTGGAGGATGTCCCCTTAAATGAAGAAACCCTAATATTAATATGTGTCATACCCAAATATTTTAAGGGATAAATTGCATGAAGATAATGGAAATACATCAGAAATATCATGTGCTTATCAAATTCAAAATTTAGGGACAAAATTACAAATTAAAATATCTTAGTGATTGTTGGTTTAATTTAAACTTCCTATATAAAGATATAATTACATCTATATACTAGCATAAGACAAAACACTCAGTTGTTGGATTAGGCAATCAATCATATGAAAATGAATTATGAATTTACTCAAGCTACATTGTGCTTTGGACATTTCTATCTAGATGTGAAGTTCTTAATTTTAGAATTTCTTATTTCCTACATGATGGGGACTCCTTTCTTAGCAGCAGTAGAGCCACATGGATCCATGAGAATACCAGAACGAAGAGCAAGATATTTGATCATTTTACCCAGTACTAAAGGATCAACAAATGCCCAATCAAGTACAAAAATTATATTTCCTTTCATATATATGCCTCAACTCTCTACTATGGTCCAAATAGAACAAAATATCAGGAAAAAACAACAAAATGTTGAAGATTTGAAGCAAGTGAAGATAAATAAACAGATAGAAGATCAACTCAATATGAAAACTAGTAATTAGAAATAACAAAACTCTAGTCGTAGTTTGAGAAAGAGGTATGCTCTGAAAATACCACTACTTTTTGGGAAGTAAATAATTTTTTTTTTGAGTTTCCATATAAGTCCTCATATTAAGAGAAAATCTACAAAAGCAAAGCAATCCCAATGAATGAAAAATATCAAGCAATATGCAAAGAAGAAATCAAAGGGTTGCTAAAAAGGGAATTGGTCAAAGAATAAAAAATTCCTTGGAACTATTATGGATTCTATATTAACAAACACTTTGAACAAATTAGGGGTGTTCCAAGAGTGGTAACAATCAATTATATATCTTTAAATCAAGTTATTACATATGTCACATATCCCATACCACACAAATCCATCTTGGTGAACAAAATTCCAAGAGCCAAGATATTTTCAAAAGTTGATCTCAAGTCTAGATTCTAGAAATTGGCCATAAAAGAAGAAGATAAGTTTAAAACAACTTTCAATATGCCAGCTGAACTATGAATGGAGTGTCATGACCTTTGGGCTCAAAAACTCTCCAAGTTTCAAAGCGCGATGGATAATCTATTTAATATTCATTTTTCAAGGCCTTGTAATTTGGTAATCACTTCTAATGATTCCTTAATTTATCCTTTGCATGTTCACATTTATCATTAATCAATTACACATAAGATGTCAATAATCAAAACAAGAATGATAGTACAATCATAGAGAGACAACCAAACACAAGAGACTCAAATTTTTACCTTAGGAAAACCTTCTTCTAGAGAAAAACCCAACAACATTTTCTTAGAGAATATTTCCAATTCAACAACGGATACAATATGATTTTTCTAGTCAAATAAAGTCAAACTTCCTAGAAAACAAGCCCAGGTCAAACCTAGTAAAAATTGAGAAATTTTGGTCTCTTGAAATTTCGTCCTCCTACAATTTCAACCTCCTAAATTTTTGGCCTTTGCACCTTCCTCGGAATTTCGACTACTACCACAAAAAAACTTTGGCCTTCCCCTACACATGCAAATTCAAACAGAGGTCAAATAGAGATGAAATGCTTGGACTAGCTTGGTTCCAGATATATATATATATTTGGGCCTGTGGCTAAGTTTCTCAACCACACAGCAGTGCCACGGGGCCTATAGGCCGAGGAGGATTGCCTCCTCAACCTGTAGGCCTTGTGGCTTAGTTTCTTAGCTACACAACAACCCTGTGTGGCTGAAAAACTCAGCCACAGGGCCAAAAAAATTGCAAACATAAAAAAAAAAAAGAAAAAAAAATTTGAAAAAAAAAAAACTAAATTGAATACAAAAAATTTAAAAAAATTTACATGGAAAACATTCAAACAAGGTTCATGAAGCCTACCTGAAGCTGGGTCTGGACTTTGATCTGAAGAAGCCTCCTTTAGCCTCCTCTAAGAGCTCCTTCACTGTGCAGTGGAGTCACTCAACACTCATAGAAATTAGCCAAACACTCAAATGACAAGTGAATGAAAAATGGAAGGGAGAGAGGTGTTTATAAAGCATTTTCTTTCCTCCAATTTCCCTTTCCCTCCACCTCATTTCCAAAAAAAGGAAAAAAAAAAAGAAAAAATGTGCCTTTTGAGGATCAATTGGTTTTATAGGTCTCCGATACAGGTCTTATAACATACCCACAGGTCTTATATGAGTAGCCAGGTATAATAAAATACCCGCCGAGTCCGGGTCTTAGGCGTGGGTTCTATGCGAGTGACCCGGCTCACTATAGAACTTGCCAAGATCTGCGGATCTTATACGGATGGTGCTTCACTGCCATAGGCTATTGTGGAGGTTGAGTTTGGCACCCATTCCATTTGCCTTGATATTATTTTGAATATTTGTAGAGTGGTTTCCTTTCTTCACAGTTTTTAACTTTTGCACCATGGCTGATTCAATGTTAGGGCATGATAAATACCCTTATCTGGTAATTTGCTTCTCAATGGAGGCACTTTTACTCTCCCAAGATGAGATGATATTGTTGGTTCTTGGAAGCCCCCTCTTTGTTTTCCATCAAGTCTCTATTTCACTTCATGATTCTTTATATGCTCTTCACCAACTTCTCCCCCACCATAATGACGTTAATGAGGCAACTATGATGACATTTATTAACAATACATAAATCCTATTTGGATCTCCAGTTCTGAGGTTCATGGATAGCCTTTTACCTTGAGTATTTTCTGCAGCCAAGGGATGGTCTTATTGTATGTCTGAGTATACCCTACATCAAAGATCTCATGACCTCAGACTTCCCAGTAAGATAATTAAGTGTAGTTAGCTTCACATTAAGTTTGAGTATTGTATCCCACAAGAGGAGAGGCTTTGCTAGGAATTCCATTTGCATGTAGTGGAATTTAAGAAGCATTTCATTTTTCAGTTGTCTCCTCGAATTTTATATGCTATGAGGTTAGAGGGAGATATCATTGCTTATTTTGAAGATTCAATGAGATCCCTATCCACCTTCATTTGATTTCCTGGCTAGATACGTAGCTCTTTACATGCATGAGGCATTGACTCTCACATAATAGGCCTTGCACATTTCTCCTAGACCCGCCCTGTGAAGTTGATCATCTCCTTTCAGTGAGTTTTAGTGCTTTGGTGATTGGCACAAGCACTGGGTTATTGAGACCACATACAACCTATAGCCTCGAGATCAATTGAGTCTATCCCATAGTGATCATGATTACCTATTCTTAGCATAGACTCGATTGGTAACCCAACCCATGTGAGACACAGATCATGAAATTCTTTTCTTTGCCCCCAATTGTTAGGAGAAGATTTGCTCATGGTTCTCATGCACCTTCCAAGATTACCCTGCCAAGTCCTCTCAGCCTTGGACTCTCTCTAGACAGCATCATTCACAAATAAGAGCTCTTGGGGCATTCAACAATCTAGGAGGAGGGGGATGTGTAAGTAGGAGGGAGATGTGTAATTACTAACACCTGTTATAAGTCAGCTGAACATAATAATTAAAAAGGAGAAAAACCTAATATAAAAAAACCTGCAATGTAGAAAAGAAAATTAAGAAATGAACACAGAGCAATAATTTACACACACCCAATTGTAGATCCATATTAACATGGGATCTTCTCAGTATTGAGATATTTGCATTCTATTTCTTTTTGATAATCTTGGTGTTTAATAGATCTAGAGTTAGGATAATTTGTGCTGCTCAGACAGTGCATTGGGTCCATCTCAGTGAATGATATTGTGACATACTTCTTTGTCCTCACTCTGCGTCTTCTCCCTCACTTTGTTGTACTGACATCTAGCAAGACTTGCACTCTTTGTTCTTTCTTTGATGCAGTTTTTATTTTATGCATTTCATGTTTTCTTTAGTTTTATGCTTTTGAAGTAGCCTAGGGCACTCTTTGGACTCCTGCCCATTTCTCTTGGTTTTCCTCATATATGTATCTTTTTGGTCATTTGCAGGACATAAATAAATTATTGAAATATCTTGTCTTATCTACATATTTCATTCCCACCGTCCGATTATCCTTTTTTGACTTTAACCACCACCAAGAAAGCTACTTGTAAACTGAGTAATAAAGCAGCTAATTGTGTAGGGCTTCATTCCAAGTTCCTTAAGCATTGTGGATCCTGTTTACATTTCCAGTCTACTCAATGACACAGCCTCTTCTGATTTCCTCCTTAGTTTCAACTTAGTAATCGTCTCATTCATAAGTCAGTGGATTCCTCTAATTGGGGTAACTTTCTGGTCATCTTGACAGGGCATAATTTTGCTGAACTTTATGTTACATCTATTGACACTCACCTTCCAGATTAGTTGGATAAGGGGAGGGATAAATACAGTGGGTGCTTCTTACGCACAATTATGTTTAACTTGGAGGTTTGGCAACCTAATCTTTGACATGTTGAGTGGATCCACCGGAGAGTTCAAATTACTATGCTTCCTTGCATTCCCCATTGTAAGTGAACCATCCCTTTCTATATTGTTAACTGGAATTTGAGGCCTAACTATTTCACTTGCTTTCGCCATTAGGTGACTTTGCGTCAGGATGTGACAAAGTAACCCTTTATTGGCATTGTTGTATGAGAAGCGCTTCTCCTTTATCAATGCAAAGACTTGGCTAGTTTCTCAAGGCCTTCTTAATGAGATGATTATCTTCAGGTGCTTAACTAAGGCTGCTAGATTCATGACATTATTTTTCTGTCTTATTTTCAGATTTCATTTTGGCTGTGTGAGATGCTTCACGGTTATGTTGCTGATATGTACCATGTTTCAACACCTCATACATGAAATAGATTGAGAACTTCTTGTACCCACACTCTGTTTGGATCTCAAAGCCATGGTCACATAACCAAATTTTTCACCTCAATCAATGGTTTTTCAGCCTCAGATTCTCGGATGACTTTCTCTTCTATCTTTATGTCTTGTACTTAGATGCCTTTAAGGATTACGATGCAATTTTCTATTAGTTTGAGCCAAAATCTAGATGACATTCTTAGGGACATCCTATGGAACCATTTTAGTGTCATTGATGTTGATGTTATTTCTGATGTGGAGTTGCTTCTACCACTAACAATGTTGTTGTAAGTTTTTTATGTACTTTAGTCCCATAGTCGTATTTTGGTTATTTGTGACACTAATATAATTTCTTTATTTCTTTCTTAATAGCTACTAGATCTGAACGCACCCTTATAAAATCACAATAAATAAAAAGGTGTCATTGTTTTCTATTCCCCTAGGCAAGTGTACACTTCAATGGTCTCTTATAGCTCCTGTAGACTATATGTTCGTAACCTTTTGTCTAGAAGAAGGCACACAAAACAAATTCCTATAGGAAGTTTCTTGCATCAGTGGGCTTAACCTCTCCTTGTGCTTAGAATTTGCCTCAACTATCCATCTCTGGATGAGTCTAGCTACTGATTCATCTCATTCCTAAATTCCCTCACCTCTGCCACTTACCAACTTTGGTCCTTGCCGTGAATTCTTTGTTTGGCTATTGGTTAAACATGCAAACCCCCTGTTTGATTAACACATTCATTAACTCTATACCTTCAATACATGCAAGGCTTTCTCCTTGTCCATGGGTTATTACAATATTTCTGTACCTTTGCCTGCCACTTATTTGACTGAGTAAATCCGACTAAATATCAAATTCATGTTAAATCTCCATTCCAGTCCTATAATAGAAATGCATATGATCACTAAAGTCTAATGTACATTGGTTGTTGACCCTTTGCAGTAGTGTCACTCTTGATCCATGGGATCTTGTGTTTATTCCTCCAGCTAACCCATGCATATTTACTCATCTGTTGGACCACCCCATTGATACAAGACTATTTAGTACTTAGAGGATGCTTCATCCTCTCCAATTTGACAGTTGGTAATATAAATTAGAGGTCTCTGAAGAGCCATTAGAACATTATCGAGGTAGAGATGTGATTTTATTAGGCTAATTATGCCCTTGAAGCCTCAAAGTGTTTGCTAGAAGCTAGAACCTTTTTAATTTATTTCCTTTGTGATATCTCAATTCATGCTTGTCATCAACAAATGGCAAGTAGATATATAGTTAAATGTTTTTTATGATGATGATTCCATTCAACCATCAGCTCTTCTTTTTGGTGGTATCCAGAATTTTCTCAAGAGCCTGAACCATTATGATATGTAGGTTTGGGGGATTGTGGTTATACCTCCCTCAGACCCTTAGAAGAAGAGAAAGTTGTAGCAGCCTTACTACAAAACCTAGGTTTCTAATACAAGCATACATTTGCTATTTGACATTAATCACCAAGTCTAGAAGATCAAATATTCCCATCACTTTCAACAAGAAAACCTTATTGGCCCTATCACAAGCCTTTTCACTTTTATGTTTTTGCATTTTCACAGAGTGCATTGCCTCTTGCATAATGGTTATTACATCTCCTATGTACTTTTTAGATAAAAATTCAAGCAACACTTCTATGATGACCCTACCTAGGGTGCTTCTGACACTACTTGATATTACCTTTATAACTGCACTTGCACATAGATATGGGTACAAGCCTCTCTCAAGGGAGATCTTCATTCTGTTTTAATAGGAGAGCTTTCATTGTGGAGAGCACTGATATCCTCCAACCATGTTTCCTAGTTGAGTACCTTTGCTATTATTCCTTGTGCTTCCTTCCACTGGTGATTAAGTGTTATTTTCTTCCTTGCTTGCATCTGGAGCACATCCTTGCTTCATTCCTTATACATCTCTTTATCCTACTAGCCCTTTTATAAAAAGAAAGTGCTTTTAATCTACCTTTGGATCAACTTTTTTCCATGTTGAGCTGAGATTGTATGCGGCCAGAAAATTTTGGCCAGAAGCCCTTTCTATGCGAGTTTCTATGCTGTACTGTTCTATCTTTGGTCAACTGGCTAGGGGCACTTTTTTGTATATTATATTGTACCATGCAAAGCACTTGCTTGGGCTAATTTGTGGAACCAAGTAGTGGTTCAGGTTGATCAAAATTGGTTGAGTTCTATTGTATTACTTAATGTACACCTGATTTGTTTTTGTGTTATGCAATGGGTGAGAGCTAGAGTTCATTGTACTTAGCCATAATCTGTATCAACTTTTCAGCTACCGATTGTCTGTATATCTCTATTATTGTGATTGTTTCTTGTACATTTGCTTATTTAAGCTGATTGGTGTGATTGGACTAATTTGGGGTATGCATTTTTCTGGTTTAGTTTAACTTCAATGTTGAGTTATTCCTGTTCTAACTCAGCTTTGCATCTCTGTTAACATTAATATTTAGGTGTCTAAGAGTATTGTACATTCAACATGCCACCAGTCTTTGGGAAGCTCTCTAAATTCATTTTCAATGTTGCATTTCCCCACAGCTCTCTCTGTTCCTACAAATCATCTCCAGATGCCTCTTTCACCTCTATGCTTGAGTCTGAATCTGTTGAAAGTATCCCCATGTTCAATCCATTGAGTCCTTAAAACCTTCATTAGATTTCTCACTGTTGGAATTCTTCTGCCACTTTATGAGGCTTCTTTTTTGTCAGTTTTGGAAATGTAAATATCCACAATTTAAATTTGAAAGGATTCTTTTTATATCTCATAGGCTTTACCCTAATCTTTCCCTGTTAGTTCAGTTTAGAGAAAAGTTTAGATGCCCCTTGTTGGTGCCTGCCTCTACACAGTTTTGCAAAACTGGCCATCAACCTCCTTACCATGTATGTTTCATTTTCTTCAAAGTTTCCAACCTTGTTGTTGATCATCTACAGAATCACAGAGTTCCAAAATTTGGAATGTAAAAATGAACTTAACCTGGACCAGGATGTGATGATCTGCCTGCTCGGATTGAGGGTTATATACTTGTCTCTGAATTTCAAGAACATATGAGCCGCATTGATGGTGTAAGGAACAATATGAAATACTTATTTACTATCTTCTCCAGAGATGTGAACTTCCATAATTACTCCTAAAAAGTCAGAGAAATGTCAGTAACTCCACTCCCTTCAGCTTCAAAAGTCCACTCTGAACTGCCTAACGAGAACCAGCCCATGTAGTCAGAACTCTAACCATTAAACCTTTTACATAATGTCAATTCAACGATTCTTGCAAGAAAAATATATTGCACATTCTGCTTCAATCCTTTGTATTGCATCCTATAGTGAGCACTGAGCACTGAGGATTTGTTAGAGGCATTAGTTTGCCATAGTCTAAGACTCTAACCAGCAAATTTGCCCTGAAAATCATGGAAATTCCAGCAAGATTTTCATAAAATCCGGCAGGATTTTTTGTAAATCCAGGTTACAGCAGTCAAACTTCAAGATTTTGGGTGCCCCAGAGGTTTTGTAATGGTGCTGAATCCATTTCCACCATACAAAAACATGATTCAAACACTGCTACTGCCAAATTTTTTTATTTTTTTTTGGCTGGATTCAGGCCACTTTTGACTGTCTGGGCAATTCCTCTGCCTCGGTAGACGACACTATTAATTTTTGCTGTTAGTGTTAACTTAGATATAATACTTGATATTTTTAATTAGGTTGCAAGGTGCTTATACATTAATTGATTTAGTATTTGCAAAGGGAATTCTAAATCATAAAAAGTGCATTGCTCAAGTATACTAATTTTTGTTCGACAATTTTTGTTTTTCCTATATAGCAATTGAACCTAACATGGAGTGGAAGCGAAAGATCCCTAATGAGGTTAGGGCATCTAAGAACCCTGAAGTAATTAACAGTATCACAAGCAGTGCAAGTGTTGCTGAAATAAGTGCACCATCTCTATCACCACCCCATGATGTAAATGTGGATGATGGAGCTACCAAGTTGCAAGAAAAACTGGAACAACTAAATGTTCGAATTGATCAGCATCTAATCACTGTGAATCATCTTCAAGTTCCTCAAGTTGCTTTTATGGGGCTTAGTTTTGGAATCTTTGGAGCATTCTTTGGAAATACCTTAAGCACAGAGTTTGGCAAGGGTGGTAGTGACAAGAGTTCCACCCCACTCTCTATGGCATCCCTGAAAACAGAGGATTCAAATGAAGAACCTTCTTCAAGGTTAATACTTTTTTTTTTGTGACAGTGTTGAGTCTGTTAAATGAGGCATTATATATTGTCTTTATTGAAATAAACTAAAAATGTTAATAATGGGGAATTTTTGCTGGAAATAAGACCCAAACCCAAAGTCTCCAAGTGAACACCATGAAGAAACTTCTCCCAGTGAAGATCAGAACTTTTCTTTTCGTATTTACATTACAGATTCAATCACAAGAAACGGGGTTTCTCAATTTGATCCATCCAATGAAGATCCAGTTGTACAGTTGGACCCTCGGTATTCACATGTTGAAACTGCTCCAAGCTATGAAAGTGTTGGGTTAATGCCTCATATTATGGGTAGTCAATACCATTCTGTTGAAACTGCTCCAAGTTATGCAACTGTTGGGTTAATGCCTCATATTATGGGTAGTCAATACCATTCTTATGAACCTGCCTTATCCAGCTCACTTGATGCTTCTCGGCAACCAAGCCTTGTGGTAACAAGCCTTGTGGTATTTCTCAATGTTGTGAACATTGCAATTAATATAAAATCAATGACGGTCTAGAAAAAGAAAAAATCATAAGAATCAAGAAAAAACTGGTAAAACATCGGAAAATTTTAAAAATACGAATATATTTATTTTTTCCAATTTTTTTAGTATCTAAAGCATCTATAACACAAAATAAATTCATTAACACATAAAAATGAAAAAAGAACTAATATATAAGATGTGTAATATGTCTAGTGCTACATCACACATAACAATGAATCATGTCTTAAATCTTGAGTCCCGACTCGGTCTCAAAGTATCAACAAAAAATATAATATTGTATCTCATATCATGAGTCATATACAATGAAATCAACCACTAAGTAACTAATGATTTCCTCTAACTCTCTTGTGAGAAAATGTAATAACTTCCCCTCTAGATGAATAAGGCCTTAAGGCTGGCATTGGACTCTAATGTCCTCTAGAAGCTAAAGAACTAGGAGATGAAAAGGTACACCACATCCTCTACTAGTGACCATGGTAGGTGGTGTCACCTCCTCCCCCTCCTCCTCCTACTCCCCCCTTGCAGATACTACCTCCTCCTCTAACCAATCAAGGGCCAATTCCATAACAGATGTCTCAGTCTCAACCTTCCATGTAGTAGTGGTGTCAATCCCATCCAATCAGATGGCCTCCACATTAGGTGTCTTTTGAGGTTTTCCTCACCGACATTCAAAGATTGTATTAGATGTAGACCATGTCATTAAGGCGTTGAGAATCTAACAGGTATGAGGGTCATAAATTATAAATTAATAATTATAAAAATAATAAATAATTGTTATTATTTAATAAATACAAAAAAAATAATTTGAAAATTTTAACATGTTGTGCTTTTTGATGTGTACTTTTAAAATACACTCCAATTGCGCTAGCATATGGAGGAGCTACATGTTTGGCTGAGAACTCGAATGGCAAGCTATTGGAGATTGGGTACTCTATCATCATAGCTTCTCCACCACGCATCTACAACAAATATGAGAAACATAAGAAAAAAATTGAAATTTGAAAGTTGAAGCAAAGTACGAAGAGATAATGAAATTTTAAAGTTTGAAACATACTAAAACTTACTTGGCATTTTGGTTGTCCTATCATGGATAACCATGTCAAAGCTAAATGTGCCAATTGCCATCTTGTATATCTCAATTTCTTTAAAAATTTATGCACGTTCTATTGAAGATGACACCATCTTCTAAACACAAGTAAAGAATCCATTGATGACATCCTCATCAAATATGAAGCCAGAGGTGTAAGAAAATGTGGGCTTCAAATAGATCCCTGCAACATGAATGGGACGATGGAGTATATGGTTCCTTTGCTCATCAATCACTCTCCATATTAGTTACTTCTCAAACCCATCATCCACTTTATCATCATAATAGTTGTGAATGGATTCTTTGACCCTATCCATGACCTCATAGAAGTATCCCACTGTGGGCTTGTCTCCATCAACTAAATGAAGAACTTTTACCAAAGGTTTAGTAATGGTACACACTTCTTGCACTCCTACCCAAAAGCTTTCCTATTATGAAACTAGCGTGCATATGGCCTCTCCCTGTGGTTTGTGGCTAAATGATAAAACATGCCGCACTTCTGAAAGAAACATTATCTTGACATCCCACATAAAATTCAAGAGAGATTGAAAAAGATATGAAACTAGTGGCAAACCGTGTAATAAAAAGGCACACCAACTCCATGTTATTTGTGAATGTTCTCATCAAATGAAGCACAAATGCATGTTTATATGTAAATTTTGTAATGTTTTTTTATGATTCGACAACTGACAAAATGAAATTTTCCTATGCTCTCTAACATCAAGTCAATACATTGTATAGCACAAGGTGTCCGAAATAAGTTAGGATGCTTCTCCATAAACATCTTATCAACAACAACATAATTTGCAACATTGTCTGTTATGACTTGGACAACATGTTGTGGACCTATCTCCTGAATGAACACATCCAACAAATCACATAATAACCATTTATTTTTGATATGTTCAGATGCATCAAGAAATATTATAAACATTGTCCCCTTGGGACAATTAACCAAGAAGTTAATAAGAGTTATACCTTATTGATCAGTCCAACCATTTGACATCACAGTGCATCTCGTCTGTGCCCATGATGCTTTGAATTGCTCTAATATTGCAGTGAAATATGCCTTTTCATTTTGAAAAATAGGCCCTCTCAAGTTGTCATAGGAAGGGGCTTTGTACCCTAGGCCAACAATAACAATATCATCAAACATGGGTTAGTAAAATGGATTGTTCCTGGCAATGTTGAAGGGAATGCCACTCGATAGAAAACACCTAACCCACTAGCTTGTCAACTTCTCCCTTCTCCTTTTTTTAAGAGTTGACATGATAGATGGCTGTGCATTAGGTGTGGTTCTACGCAGTGTTACACAAATTGGCAAAAAATCACAATAATATCGTATTAGCGTGATTTTTTCAAAATGTCGATTAAATCGGGGGTAAAAATCAAGATTTCTTTTTTGGGCCAATTTTTTTTTGAAAAAATCGCGATTTTTACTCAAAAAATCGTGGCAGTGTCGGGCAGCGCATGTTTATTAGGAAAGACACAATTTCTTTTAGTTCATTTCAACAGTAAAGGGCGCAATGGGGTTTGGAGAGTTGGAGATTTAGAGGCTTGGAGATTTTGGAGCTAAATCAACTACCTGGAGGCGAAAATCGAAGAGTGAGCTAAGGAGGAGAGTTTAAAACCGGTATGGGCACCATAGTTTTGTGTTTTCATTGTTTTGTAACTTTGTTTTTGTTTTTTTCATGTTTTTGGTTGGGTTTGGAATGAGGTTTTTCCCAATGTAATTTTTTTTTGTTTTTTTGGTTGGGTTTAGAATGGGCCCATGGGGTTTTTGACATTTGTCCAATGTATTTTTTTTTGTTGGATTTGAAATGGGGTTTCTTAAATTGTATGTAATTTTTTTTTAGTTTTTGTAAAATGTAAATAGTAAAATACTAAATTTTAAGTTTGTAACTTGTAAATACTAAATTGTAACCCTTATTTTCCCATAGGTTCACCGAAACACCATTCAAGTTTTCAACTTCAAAGTTCAAAATCAAACATGCCAAGGAAATTGGACCATTCCTGGGAATTTGGTGAACCTGCTGCTCCAAATGATAGAATAAACTTGTCTTACAAGTTGTGTGGGCACCATATGTCCGGGGGGATGTACAGATTGAAGTATCACATTACACAAATCCCTGAATTTGATGTAGAGCCTCGCTCAAATACAAATCCTGAACTCATCTGAAGAGCCATGAAAGCATTGAAAACTTTAGACCACAATAGAGAGGCTAAACAAGAAATGAAGAGGCAACTAAAAAATTCAGTTCAACAAGGAAATGGCAGTGGTTCTATTGCAACATCAACCAACCCGATAGCCGCCTCATCATTTTTTGTTCCTCGAACCACACCTGGTTCACAACGATCTACAGTTCAATGCTAAAAAAAAACTGAAAAAGAACAAGCTAACAAATTGCTGGCAAAATTTCTCCTTTGGAGTGATATTCCTTTCAGCATTGTAAGGAATAATCCATTTTTCCAGCCTGCTCTTGATGTTATTGCAACTGTTGGTCCAGGGTACAAAATCCCTTCTTATCATGACATGAGAGGCCAGATTCTTCAAAATGAAAAGCTTGATTGCACCAAAAGATTGGAGGATTTTAGGGAATCATGGGCACAAACAGGTTGCACTGTGATGTCAGATGGTTGGACTGACCAAAAGGGGAGAATCCTTATAAACTTCTTGGTTAGTTGTCCCAAGGGGACTATATTTATCAAATCTGTTGATGCATCTGCACAAATCAAAGATGCAAGAACTTTATGTGATTTGCTGGATGTGTTTATTTTGGAGGTGGGTGTAGAAAATGTTGTCCAAGTCATAACGGACAATGCTGCAAATTATGTTGTTGTTGGCAGGATGTTTATGGACATGCATCCTACTTTATTTTGGACACCTTGTGCTGCACAATGTATTGATTTGATGTTGGAGGACATAGGGAAAATTTCATTTGTCAAAGATATTGTTGAGCCATTTAAAAGTATTACAAAATTTATATATAATCATACATCTGTGCTTAGTTTGATGAGAAGATTCACCAACAACAAAGAGTTGGTGCACCCCATCATTACACGGTTTGCGACCAGTTTCATATCTCTTTAATCCCTCTTGAATTCTATGTGGGATGTGAAGAGAATGTTTCTCTCAGAAGAGTGGCGTGCTTTGTCAATGAGCCGTAAACCAGAGGGAGAGTCCATATGCAAACTAGTTTCATACTAGGAAGACTTTTGGGCGGGAATGCATGAGGTGTGGGTCGTTACTGAACCTTTGCTAAAGTTTCCTCGGTTAGTTGATAGTGAGAAGCCCACAATGGGCTATTTGTATGAGGCCATGGACAGGGCGAAAGAATCTATTCAAGCCTACTATGATGATAAGAGAGATGAGGGGATTTAGAGACAACTCCTCCTATGGGGAGTGATTGATGAATGATAGAACAACACACTCCATCGTCCCATTCATGTTGTTGGGATTTTCCTGAACCCCACATTTTCTTACACGTATGGGTTCGTATTTGATGTTGAGATCATGGATGGATTCTTAACCTGTTTCCAGAGGATAGTGCGATCTCTAGCAGAATGTACATAAATCTCTAAAGAAATTGAGACATATAGGATGGCAGGTGGCACATTTGGCTTTGACATGGTTGTGACTGATAGGACGATTAAAATGCCAGGTATTTTTTAGTTTGTTTCAAATTTCATTGTCTCTTCAAATTCCTTTTTTTTCTTATGTTTATTTAAGATTTTTAGTTGTAATTTTGTTGTAGATGCATGGTGGAGAATATATGGTGCCAAAGTACTCTTTCTACAAAAGCTTGACATTCGGATCCTCAACCAAACATGTAGCTCCTCAGGATGTGAGCGCAACTAGAGTGTATTTGAAAAAATACATAACAAGAAGCGCAACAAGTTAACACTTGAAAATTTAAAGTATTCCAAATTTCCAAATAAATTTTTGAATTCATTAAACAATATTTTTTTTATAATTATTATTTCATGATCTTTGTACAGGTTGGAGTCCCAACGACTTAATGACATGGTCTATGTCTACTACAATCTTCGATTGTGGGTGAGGCAACTTGAGAGGACACTTAATATGGAGGCCATCTCATTGGATGGGATTGATACCATTGCTGCATGGAGGGTTGAGTCTGAGAGGCCTCTCATGGAGTTTGCTGATGATTGGTTAATGCAGGAGGAGGAGGAGAAGGAGGAGGAGGGGGAGGAAGAGTTGGAGCAACAGGAGGAGGAGGTGACACCACCTGCCCGGGCTACCCCTACCACTAGTAGAGGACGTGGTCTACCTCCTATAGCTCCTACTCTTAGTTCTTCAGGTTCTAGAGCACAGCAAACTCCACTGTCAACTCCACCAGGACCAGCATCTACATCTAGAGGGAAAGGGAAAGCTATGGCATTTTCTCACAAGAGGGGCAGAGGAAATCAATAGTATTAGACTTTAGTTATTTTGTTCATTTCATTGTATATGACATTATGACTCATAAGATATATTATTATTTTTTTGTTGATATTTTGAGGTTGAGTTGGGACTCAGGGGTCAGGACTTACTATTCAGGACATGATTCACTGTTATGTGTGATTTTAGCACTAGAAATGATATTAAACATCTTATATATTAGTTCTTTTATCATATTTATGTGTCAATGTATTTATTTTATGTGTAGATGGTTTAGATATTAAAAAATTGAAAAAAATGAATATTTTTGTACGAAACGATTTTTTCCCCATTATTACGATTTTTTTATTTTTTTTTATTTTTTTATTTTTTTATTTTTTTTTTCCGATTTTTTCTCCATGCCGAAATTATCCCGATAACGATTAGTGAAACATTGGTTTTAGGAACAAAAAATGATGAGGTAGTTGTGGGGTTGATTGTAGAAGTTGATGCTGAAGAAGAACCACTCTCATGGTCACCTATCACCACTCCACCCCTTGACATTTGAGTCTTCATATCTTCCTTGTTCAATTTGGTTGACTCCATATCTTCGAATGATTTGAGGGTTTTATGGATGATTTTTAGAGTTGCACCTGGGAAAACTCCTACTTCATGTCCCATAATCTGTGCAAGGTGGAATTTCAATTGGAATTTTTGCCCTACCATGTGCTTCCCACACAAATTGCAACTCAAATTTGATCTATTGAACCCCCCTTTCAGGTTCACCATATGCCCATAGAGGGCTCAAATGTCTTGGCATGTTTTTTGACCTCTTAATGTAAGATTGAGTCTAGGGTACAAGAAGAATTTTAAAAAATAAAATTAACAATCACCGTTTTGAATTTTTGACAATAAAAAGCCCTCTCTACTTAATGGCACAATAATGGAAATAAAAACACTCAAACCCAAGGAAAAATCATGGAAAATGTATGGGTGACTGAAACCCAAAGAAAAAAACAAAAAAACAAAAAAAAATTGGGCGAAATTTGATGCCCATGCCAGAAACCCCATGACTTGTTGAAGAAACTTGGTCCAAAAAAAATCTTGGGATTCTAAATCACCTCAGTTTTTCTCCTGTTTGTCCCTTGTACATTTGTTCTTCTCCTTAGCTCTGTCACTTTCACTTTGTTTGCAAAATGAAATAAAAAGCCCACAAAAAACCTTTTATTAAATAATTGTTACATGTCATGGCCATTTTTTCCTATTGAATTGATATTTTTTTGGCGAGTTTTAAGATTTTATAGAGATTTTTCATTTGGAAAAAATTACTGATTGGCTGATAAAATTGCCCTCCCAGAAAAAATCATAAATCATGATTTTATCCCGATGTTTGCAACACTTCTTACCTTTCCTTCTTTCTGGCCTATGGTGATGGTATCTATATAAAATCACATTGATAGAAGTCTCAAATTTTTAAGGAGAAAGCTTCCAATAAATGTCAAAACAGGTCAAATAAAAAAAATAAATGCACATATAACTGCTTATAATCAAAGAATAGAAGTAGCGATGAATGCTATTAGTAATAAGAAATTTTCTCTACAAAGTTATCCTCCTTTCATTTCTCTGGTTTGCACTTTCCTTCCTTGATGGGTCTGTAAATTTTGAAACTTTTGGTGGTATCCAGTCTCTTTTCTTAAGTAGCATCTAGAGCGAGTCATTGGTTACGTTTGGTATGTCGTAGCACTGTAGTCAACATATTGACACCATTGTACATAGCATAAGTTTCTTTTTCCTGCCTCAAATAACCTAATAAATGAAACAATAAATCTATTAACAAAAATATCTGAAGAGAATGCATTTCTTCTTCCACTAAACTTTGCTTTGTTTAAAAGCAGATAGCTCGAATAATTTTTGCATCAAACTAATTTAAGTCCTAAAAAATTATTCAACACAATTTTATATTTACTGCACCTTTGTATTGCTTTTGTAATGCACCTTTTGTAAACTAATAGCTGGTCGATTACTAGTTTTTTTTACTATCATTTGCATTGCTTTTCGTATGGAGTTTCTGTAAAATAATAAATGATTGAATTTTGGCATTTTCATTACTACCTTAAGGTGAAAGTGCTTTTTCTATATTGTCCTTTTTGTAGCCCACATACAATTTTTTTTATGTAGATGTAGCAACCATACGATCCTTCAACAAGTTGTTACACTCCTTTTCTCATACCCAAAGATGGCTATGCTAGCTTTAATCCATTTGTAGGAGCAACAACCATAAGAAAATATAATGGGAATGATACATTTTTTGCAAGCCAAAATTCATCAGCGTTGCAGGAGGTGCTTGAAATAGACCCATGACCTGATGGTTTGTTTTATAAAAATTGTGTGGTTGATTGAGTGTATTTGATATTGATGTTGGCGTGATATTATTTTCAGACTAGAAGCTCTGCAGCAGTATCGTCTATGACACTTATAGCTTAAGGAACACAAATGGTGAGAGTTGCACAAACTACTGTATTATTCCCTCAACAGCAGATGCATTTGTTTCCCAAACCTAGTGGTGTACATATTTCTCTCCTCTCCCATGTACTTCCCTTATCCATATCAATACTTTTCACCATTGTACATTTCATCTCCAACAATAAATAATTTTGTTGGAAATATAGGAGGATATCCCCGGACCTTGAGTGGTGCCAATTATCCTTTGCCTTCTGGTAATTCATTCCCTTCAGCAACTACTACCATAAAGTACTCATTGTCCCAATTTAAGCCCATGACTAGTGGTGGGAACTCTTCCCAGACAGGTTTTCCTGTGGTGTATGCTAGTTATACAACATCTCCATCTGGCTTTTCTGCAAGTCCGGCTGTCAGTGGAGGGAGTAGATGTGGGTTTGAGGAGAACAAGGAAACCAATTTATACATTTTGATTCAACAGGTTCATCCTTTTCTAAGCCCTTAAAAGTCTGATATGAAAGCATTTTGACGGGAGAGGTTAATTCAAAGTTGTATGCACCATATTTTATCACTGTAACTTTTCTTGGTGGGTAGGTTGATGGCTCTGCATTTTGGTTTCGGACACATCAAAACCTTTATGGCATGCAATCAAACCCATTCTATAGCTTGACAACACAGGGGAAAAATGTGGCCTTTGCGCCTACACAGTCTTGCCATGCAACATATGTTGGGTTGTATCACCCTGCACAATTATCGGTGGCCTAAAATTCACCTCAATTGCTTCAACAATCAAAGCAATTAGGGGCAACTACTGGCGGTACTAATTCTCGGACAAGGGTTTACCAGCAATCACAACCATGTCAACTGAATTGGAACAACAATTACTAACTTTCAGAAGATGTTTGATTCATTGTTTGAGTTAGCATAATATAAATTTGCAACAATATCCAATCAATGTAAAGTTTGAATTGCAATGATTGTGGGGAGTGCCTTTGGCCCTGAGACGAGACTACATAAAGTTCAACCGAAGTTTTAGGTTAAGGTATCTGAAAGAAATTTACAATTCCCTTAATGAATTGGGTGTAATGTCTCAACCTCTAAACCTCGCTAGAATTCACATTTGACAGCAAGGCAACATTCCCAGAGTTGGTATTCCTATTGCATGGTCACAACAAGGCATTATTCCCAGGTTTGGTACTCCTATTGCATGGTTGTTTCATGTTTGACCTTCCTTTAGATAAGGTGCAACTTTTTATTAGGGTTATTACATGTCATGCTTTATTTCAATCAAAAACATAAATACAAGAGTTTGATTTTGTTCCACAATTTCATCACTGTAGGGTGAATTTTGATAATGGACACATTATCAAGTGAACTAGTAATTTCGTTATCGTGCACTAGTAACTTTGACGAAACCGCCAAAATATAATTTAAATCAAGTCATAAAAGCACTAGTAATTTTTTTTAATATTTTGTTTCTACCTTAATACAATGCAGCTCATAGCATGAATTTATTAAGTCACACATCACCAGTAAAGTTTTTAGTTTTGTCTAGGTTTGTGAATGCAATTGAGCTTATAGCTAATCATTCTATGTTTAAATGTTTTTGTTTTGTTTTGTGTTCAGGTGTTAAAATAGCTGCTTTATTACTAGGTATTTAACAATTTTACGGTATTGATTGTGAGATAATATATAAGTTAGTTGTTTATGAAAGAAATATATGTAATATTTTTTCTTCATGTTAATGGATTATTCAAAATCAATTGTTAATCATAGATAGGATTTATAGCAAAAACTTTTTCATTGATATTCTTAAATAAATATAATGATGCACTTAAGGTTGTTATTCAATGATCTATGTGAAGATTGCTAATTGACCTAAAACACATGCCGTTGGTATTCACTTTTCTATTTCATGAACCTTAAAGTACATATCACACATGCATTTTATTGCATGGCCAACAACTATTAAGAAATATATATTCCCTATTGGTTCTTTTAGAATAATGTGAAATTTTTTGTGGTTAGTGTGACCATATTATATGCATTCATAGTGTTGGGCGCAGGATCCCCCAAGGCAAGTTTTGGGGCTTAAAGCCTAAGTTTTGACTAAATCCTATGTAAAGACTCCGCGATTTGTGGGCGAGGAGCTCGAAGTTGTAATTGAGTCATAGGGTTGTCTGCCTTACTTTTGTAATGTAATGTCGGCTTAAGAGTTCTACACATGGTCCGCGGACCATGGGATGGTATAAATAGAGTGAGGCTCTAAGTTGTAAAGATACATCTAATCTAATCTAAGAGAATGAAGAAGAAGCATTGGGTTTGATTGGAAGTGTAAAGTCGTCTCTTTGGGTCGTAGAGTAAGAAAAGGCTTTACTGCTGAGTGCGCAGAGGCCTAGTAGTCCACAGCTGAGAGCGCAGACCCCTGCAGCTGAGTGCGTAGGGTGAGTCGAGTCTATAACCATTGGAGAAATAATAAAGAGAAGTTTCTTATCATTCTATGTATCTTTTTCTTGTTTTATGCATTGAAGTATATTGGGTATGAATTGCAAATTTATTGTTAATTTGCTGTGCGAACTCATATGAATGTGTGGAACAAGTGAATATAAGATAAGTATCTGTTTATGCAAAGTTAACTAACAGTTATAAGAAGATAAGTAAGATTTGTGGTGTACTTAGGGAAATAGCGCAGATTGCTACCTTGGCAGCGCGAGAGCATCTCAACCCTTGGTTAGGGCTACGCAATGCGATTATAACAGATCGTGAAAGTCTCACAAGTCAGGGAAGTGCGCGAAGTGACCTACGTGAAAACATTCCTAGTTGGATTAAGTCGACCCCTCAGAAATCTCAAGGGTGCAAAAACTTGGTTCTAGCATCCCCCCATACTGCTTTAGGTGAGACCTCAGTTCGCGCTTTGCAAGCTGTTACCGAAAGGGCCAGTAGCATAGAGATTTGTTTAGCTAATTAACTCTAAACTTGGGTGAGGCCCCATCAAGCCAACAAATGGTTCCATTGTCGGGACCAGAATTTGCATAGAGATGTTTGGTGTCGCATCATTGGAATCCAACTAAGGAGGAGATTGAAGGGTGGTTGGATAGGAAAATTCACAAATTCACGGTGTAGGAGAACAGGAATCCGCGACTATCAAAGGAAGAGTGGTTAGACTGTTACCTGTACACAAAGATCCACGAAATTTTCTTAACGTCTTTCCCTACTGAGCTGTGCAAGTGGATCGCGAAGTTAGCATATAGCCAAGGAAGGCGGAAGCTCGACGGTCCTATTGTGTGGACCTCTGAATTGGTGCACAAATTGGAAGCATCAGAGGATAAGATCACGCGCGCTGTTGATCACTGGCTCGATCGGATTATAGGAGGACTCATTATTGAGTTCGCAGTAGATACTTTAGTTAGCTATAGCAAGGCAGAGTGATTCCTTCTCAAAGGACCGCAAGGTAAGTACGTAAAGTCTCTGAACACTTGGATTAAAATGCTACTGTGCGAAAAATGAATTATGCAGTTACATTGATGTGTGGGGCTAGACAAAGTGGGAGAATTTACAAAAATGAAGGAAGTGTGGGATAAGAGACTAGCCCCTTGATTTCACCTTTGCGAGGGGATAGGGAAGAGCTCACGAGGGTCTCTCCCTGAAGTGTGATCCATTTGATAAGGCAGAGATTTTGTGCATACCACCTCCACCCACACCACCACCAGTTTCACCACCATCACCTCCATCTTCACCCGTACCACCTCTTCCACCACTGCTTTTTAACATGGCCAACACGATAAAGTTGTCTGTGTTCAAAGGATTGGGAAATGAAGATCTGGACCAGTTTTGGTTCGTTGTAAAGGACGTATGGGAAGTGCATGGAGTTACAAATGATAATATTAAGAAAGCGACATTGGTTAGTGCTTTGTAGGATCGCGCGCTGACCTGGTACATTAAGCACTCAAGTGATAATCCAAATGCGGGAATCGTAGCTATCCAAGCTATGCTAACTAAAGAATTCAACAAACCAAAGTCAGAGGCGCAGTCGATCATTGGGTTCAAGGAGATCACGATGCTACCAGGAAAGACTCCATGGCAGCTAGATTAGAGGCCAAAGTGTACGATTCACAAAGCTAATATGACTTTGATGGATGGACAACACCGCGAATGGTTTGTAGCATCACTAACGTTGCATTTGAGGAATACGTTGTCACAATAGAGGTTAATAACTCAGGAAAAAGCTTTAGAAATCGCGATGAGGCTGCACGAGACCCCAATACATGATCCTAACTTGGGAGTTCAACAGATCCACGTGCAGTTAAAAAGCTTATGCCTTGAGATGCAAAGTCTGAAACAGGATAGGATAGTTTGACCAGAAGTGCGTGAAGAGGTGTGGTGCGTGAAATGCAAGGGTTAGGGTCATGAAAAAGATCATTTCTCAGTGTTCGTGAATTACCTTGCAGGAGGAGGGCCGATGTCGTTAAGATCGGAAGTGTAAGCAGGACCGAGCATGACGCCTGCTTTGTGGTGTGCGATTTGTCAAATAGGAGGAAATCATGCTACTAAAAACTGCCATTTGTTGCAGAAGTAGACGCAAAATTCGCAACAGTTGTTCTGTAATTTCTGTAGATTGGTGGGACACGATGAGTGCACATGTAGAAGTTATGAGCTGATGATGGATAGAACCCCCACTTGCAGGGTTTAGGCTGAAACACGACCCCTAGAACAGGGTGTAGGGATGGCGCAAATCGGATTCCAGGGGTGTGAACGAGGGCGAGGTGGAGGACCTGGAAGAGGTCGCGAACAACTAATATGCTACAATTGCGAAGGGCCAGGACATTATGCCTGCGATTGTACGAATCCAACACGTCCATCATGCTTGTATTGTACCTTGTTTGATCATGAGACGGAAGATTGTCCTACGCTGATAGCTAGGATATGCGACAAGGGAATGCTACCACCTCCCCCGACTCAAAACCTACAAATAATGAGGTATGAGCCGCGCGAGGAAGAGCCAAATGTGAATATTGTGCTTCGAAGTGGAATTACAATGGGAGATGATAAAGGCAAACAGCCTGAAGAAAGTACTTGGGTTCGAAAAGCTCTGACAAAGGAAGTGGAGTTTGATTTGGAGCACACTCGGGAAACTTTTATGGAAGCTAAGAAGAGCTTCGGTGATGCCTCCACATAAGGAAGAAAAGATAGACCGGAGTAAAAAATGGACCCATCGATGCTCACGATGTTCCTGGAAACATGTATGAAGTTAATGCACAGGCTGTAAAGGGATTACAGGAACTCATTAACAAATGTGTTGGGACCACGCCAAGAGAACCATGTGTAGTCTTGGAAGATTGAAAAGCATAAGACAAGAACACGAAGAGAAATGAGGTTAACTGCGCAAATTGGAGAATATGAGATGGACCAAGTAATTCTAGATTTAGGGTTGGACGCAAATGTTCTACCAAAGCAGAAATGGGAGCGCATGGGGAGGCCTACGCTGTAGTCGTCTCCTATGTAGTTGTGCATGCCGAACCAACAGAAGATAATACCCCTGGGGTGATTGTAGGGAATCACATTGGATATTGAGGGAGTGAGTGCACTACCTGACTTTGAGGTGATAGAGATTGTTGATGACAACAATCCCTACCCCGCGCTCTTACAAATTGATTGGGCCATTGACATGAATGAGGTGATTAATCTAAAGAAGTGCAAGATGATTTTTGAGAAGAAGTCTCTACGCATAGTTATACCCTTGGACCCTGCCAAGGGATCGCGCTACATAGAGCCAATGCACGACTATGAAAGTGACGACGATTTGGACTGCAGCTACAAGATAAGTGCGTGGGAGCAAAACTGGGTAAATCCTACTACAGATGGACGAATTTCATGGGAGTGCAAAAGCTCCTGTACTTCAGATTTCGATGAGGAGATAGAGCGGTGGTAGAATTGGTTACATGAGGTGACCACGTTAAACTGTAACATGATGACAAGATCACTGCAATGTGTATCAACGGAAAAGAAAGATTTGCCGACTTATGATGGATTAAGTGAGGTAGATGCTTTCTTGGACAGATTTGAAAGGGAGGTGCCAGAACAACAACGTTTCAAAGCCTTGAATTGGGTATTGTGCACTATGCTTGCGAGGTGGTGGGGTATGTTAGCCTCATTGATAAAATGCCAAAAATTGGATCCATATATGCTCTTGAAATTTTCAACATTTTCTCAAAATCATCCAAGGGTCAAAATCGACGCAAGAGGAGAGCCCATGGAAGGGCATAAATGCACTATTGGGAGGCTCAAACACTTCAAAATCATGAAAGATCATGTATTAGAGGCCTAAACTCAAGAATGCACAACAGTGGTTAGATCTGGCCGATCAAGGCCTAGATCTAAGCGGTTAATCGCATCGGCGGTGGCCATCGGAGGTAGTCGGAGAAGAGTAGTGATGAAATCGGGCCGAGTGATATGTCGATCACCAATATCGGCGATATTGCTATCGGTGGGGAGCATATGCCATGTTATATGAATGACTCTAGCAGGAGTGACATGCGATAGCGATTTATCGCATCACTATGTCGCATCGGCAATCACCATGGGGCGGGGCTTATGCATATGTATACGCGTGACCCGATAAACCGGACCCAACAGCGTTATGAGTATGAAATACATAATATTTGAGGTCCGCACAAAGCCGTTTTCAATGGTTTTTTGTGTATTTTCGTTGTATAAACAAAATACTAAGGGAAGCTTGGTTTGCGATATGCGATAAGACCTGGACCCGAAAGTGTTCGGGAAGCAAAATATATATGATTTCAGGTCCTCTAAAGCCCATATTTTAATGTTTTTGTGTATTTTCATTGTTTCAACGAAATACAAAGGAAGCCTTGGGACCTTGCGATAGCGATGAATCCCGGACCCGATGGGTCCGGAATAAAAATATATATATTTTCAAGTTCACCATGACCGTCTTTTCATGATTTTTAGTGTTTTTGGCCTTACTGCAAAATACAAAGGGAAGCTAGGAGCAGGCCATCAACGACTTGCGATAGCGACCTAGAGGGTGGACCCGATGGGAGAATAGGCCATATCTGAGGACTGTTGAAGTCCAAAATGAACAATGATGGGCGGGATGTATCAATGTTGCAGCATTTTCAATGGTTATAATAGAAACAGTCACTGTTTGTAGTTTAAAGGGAAAAACGAAGCCCCGAAGACCCATTCCACCATATAATAAAGTGTGGGAGACAGTTTACTGGGAAACAGAGTCCGAAAAAGGAAAGAGAATGGCCACAACACGCTGTAGCCCGAAACAGATACATCATGGAGTAGACAGTGTAACTTGCCCAAAACATCAGAAGCATCAACAACCCAGCACAACTCATCAAAACCAACATCATGGGGCATCTCTGGCATGAGAGAGCTCCCAGACAATGCAGCAAGCTACACAAAATATTCGAATTCGGTTATTCTTCTGTTAGAAGAAGAAACCTCCGAGCTCATGCTTGCCTAGAGGGCATCAAAGTTGTCAACAAGGCAAATTAGATAGATTGAGACCTCTCAAGACTCAGAAGGCTTGAGAGCATTGTAAAAAGCTATAAATATCTGAAAGTAAGATGTAATAGGGGTTCAATTTCTGGAGATTATTCCTCCTCTATTCCTTCAAGCTTCTCATCTTCATTCTAGCAATATAAGCTTCTTTTGCAATTATATGTTTAATGTCCATTCTTTTGCTGTTCTATGCTTGCACTTGAACAATTTGTTCATGTTTTCTTTGTCTCCAAGGCCAAATAACTATAATCTTATCTCTGCTTTGACAAATTAGATTTGCAAGCTTCTTTGTTGCCTGTAGCTAGCCATCCATATCTGGTCATCTATGCCTCTGCCATTAGAATGAGTATTCTCTTTTGCTGCCTGTAGCTAGCCATTCATTTATGTTTATGTATGTAATCTGCTGGTATGGTCAGTATTCCCCATCTATCCATTGAATCTATAAATTATTGAACATTAGTGGTCTAAAGCCTTGTATTGGTGAGAGTGTTCATGCATGTCTTGAGTGAGAATAGAGCTGAAATGGTTATTTGACTTGATCCAAACCATCATCCATTCCAATAGTTCTGAGAACAATATTGAAGATTATATGTTACCAGGCATCTTTGAGCTGCAACCTAGGAGAGTTTCTTGGAGTGATAACATAATTGGCACCGTTTCCGGGGAGAGGAAACTGAAGCTCAGCGTCCCTGGGAAACGACATAGATCCAGCTTTGATGATAGACAATGTCTGGGCACTTTTTTGGTTGTAATAATCTATTTGGAGACTCTACTAGAGGCCAAACCTCTTTGCGACTCCACTTCATAGTTCTGGCTCATTTTGTGAGGCATACTCGGAGAAATCCTCAGAAGCTACAAGCGGACCCAATACCTAACCCTGAAAAAATGATCAAAGAGAGAAAGGTATTGCAGAAAGGAGCATCAGGTTCAGGTAAACCTAAACAATCTCCTATATCTCTTCAAGAAAGGCTTGTAATAGAACAAATACATGTTGAGAGTATAGCATCTAATACTAGCAGTGAAGAAAAACTCTTAGAGATTCATAAAGCTCCTTATTCTTTAGGTTCTCCTTTTGTTGTAAGCCCAAAGGAAATCTCACCTCCTTTCCATCATACTCCTTTAGTCTTATCAAGCACTCCTCAGCCCTATATCATTCAGACTACCAGTACTCTTTTATCCACCACAGCTATGACAGGTCCACAAGCACCTACCAAAATGGAAAGAATCATAGCTGCTAGGTATGTACCTTTAATACTGCCCACTCCTTTGAATGCCATGCTTATTGGATAATATCATAAATATAGGTCTAAGTTCACTGGGACTGAAGGTGTTACTACTGAAGAACATCTTGAGTCATTCTATAGCTACGCTGATAATCTGGACATTAGTGAAGATGATGTGTGGATGAGAGTCTTTATCCAAAGCCTAGATGGAGAGGCTAGAAAATGGTTCAGAGAACTAACCCCAAGATCTATAGCAGATATAGAAGCTTTAGATGATGCATTCTTAAAGCATTGAGGGGATAAGAAGGATCTCCTCTACTACCACACTGTGTCTGGGAACTTAAAGAGGGAAGATGGTGAGTTGCTGTCTGATTTTAATAAGAGATTTAACCGTATGTACAACAAGATACCAGCTGAAGTAAAACCCACTACTACCTCTGCTAAACTCACCTATGCAAGTTCTTTTGATTCTGACTTCTTCTTACTATTGAGAGAGAGGCGATGTGCTACTTTGGTTGACATGCAAGATGCAGCCTTGGAAGTGGAATCAAACATAATGGTTGTAGAGAAGCTCAAGGAAAATGTTGATATAAGAAGACAAAGGGGTGAGTCTTCATCATCCTCTGATCCTAAGATAGATAAAATAACCAAAATGATCGAGTCATTAGCCTTTGAAATCTCCAAATTGAAGGTTGATCATCACTCGGGGAAAGGAAGAGTGCCTAATACCTTTTCTCCTAGAAATCCAAATCCAAATCCATATAGAAGAACTAATGAGAAGTTGCAGATTTTGCAAAGAAACAAAGATGCCAATGAAGACCAAAGGGTGAAGGCTCCTTTTCAAAATGCAGTCATGGAAGAAGAGTAGTTTGAAGAAGATGATGAGATCCTTTGTCTAGAAGACAAAGGCAATGCTTCCTTTTTGACCTCAGCTGCCTATGAAAAGTCATTATTCAATGACCAAATCAACCAAGAATGGGATGGTGAAGCTATTCTACAAACTGTAGATTAACAAAGATATAATTTGAGGTCAAAGATAAATAATGCCAAGGAAACTCCTGTTCAAAGAGTTGTTGTCCCTGTATTACAACAAGCTAATAAGAAAAATCAACCAACAGTTGATCCCATCATCCTCAAAGCTCCAGCTCATGAGGTAAGAGGCCTTGACAAGTCTCCTTCTCCTTTCATTTTTCAATTAGAAATTCAGAAGCTAAGAATACTTATGCCTCTGATTGAACTAGTGAAGAATGAGTCCTTGAAAAGATCCATCCTCAAAGCCCTTGAGCCTAAAGCCATCCAAGCCTCCACTGACTATGTAAATCTGCAAGATGACAAGCCAACTATTATTTTCAGCCCAATGATTGAAAATTATGAAGACATATCCCCATCATTCTATGTCTCTCTGACTATTCATGAAAAAATCCTTCACAACTGCCTTTTGGACACTGGAGCCAACCATAATCTAATGCCTAAGTCTATAATGGATGAGTTGGGTCTTGACATCACCAAGCCTTATCATGACCTATTCTTTTTCGACTCTAGAAAAGTGAAATGTCTAGGATTAATCAAGGACCTAGCCATCACTTTGTCTCAGCTGCCTATGAAAAGCATGATGATGGATATTGTGGTGGTAGATGTACCCCCCAAGTTTGGCATGTTACTTTCTAGAGGTTGGATCAAGAGAATAGGTGGATCATTACAAAATGATGTGTCTTATGCAACAACCCCAGTTTTCGAAGGTGAGAGCAAGAGATTATACAGAGAGCTGCAGTTGGCTTATATCATCAGCGATGAGAAGAACCCTACTAATCATCCCATCTATTCTGTTGACACTGATTTTGGAGCATGTATTCTTCATATTGAAGAATCCTAGTTAGCCTCCTTGCAGCTTAAAAAAACAGTTTTCCAAATCGCTAAGGAAGAAGGCCCACAAATTTGGGACATGTTCTTTGATGGAGCTTGCTCTAAGGAATCTGCTGGGGCAGGTGTAGTTCTTGTGTCCCCCACACAGGAATACATACATTTATCTTTCAAATTAACTTTTCAGGTCACAAACAAGATAGCGGAGTACGAAGCTTTGATTCTGGGCTTAACCGCTGCTAAAGAAATGGGCATCAAAGGCCTAAAATTGTTTGGAGATGCAGAGCTCATTATTCAGCAGGTAAATAAAACTTTCCAAGCAAAGCATCCAAGGCTAAAAGCATAAAGAGATGAGGTATGGAGGCTTAAGGATTCTTTTAATGATTTAACATTTCTTATATTCCGAGAATGAAGAACCAACTTGCCAACTCCCTTGCTATGTCCGCTAGCACGTTTATTCCCCCTTTGCCTCCTCAATTGACATATGAAGTTCAAGTAAAATATAGACTGTCTCTTCCTGACAATGTCAAATGTTGGAGAGTTTTTGAAGATGATGAGGAAATTAACAGGTTTTTACAAGTCGTTGAGGAATTTGTTGAAACACACATCAACGAAGAAAATGAAACCATGGAAGAATGTGGCCAGTCTAAATTAAAAAATGAGATCGGTCGAGGAAGCATTGTCCAGCTGCCCAGTAATCATATACCAAAAGGATTGGTGCCTCTAGAGAAACCGTTTGATGATAACGATGTGCCTTATAGGCCTGCCAAAACATAAAATGAGTCTATTGTTCATAAACACAATATAGGGAGCCCAACCCATCTGAAATACATCAATTTGTCCACTCATTTGTCTTCTGCTCATAATTCCGAGTATTGTACCCTCATGAAGAAATTCGCTGATATTTTTTCCTGGGAATACAGTGATCTTAAAACTTATGATACAGGCACCATACAACATAAGATTCCACTAGAAAAGAATACCACCCCTTTTAAGCAAAAGTTAAAACCTATCAACCCTCTCTTATTGCCTTTGATTGAGAAAGAGATCAAGAAGTTGTTGGATGCCAAAATCATAGTTCCCCTAAGGTATTCAAAATGGATAGCTAACCTTGTGGTAGTGAGAAAGAAAAATGGAGAAATCAGGCTCTGTGTTAACTTCAGAAATCTGAACAAGTGCTCTAAAAAAGATAACTACCCCGTGCCTATGATGGAACACTTGCTGCAAAGAGTTTCAGGGGCCAAAGTCATGTGTTTCTTAGATGGATTTTCAGGTTACAAGTAGATTTTTGTACATCCTGGAGATCAGGAAAAGACCGTGTTCACTACTCCTTGGGGCACTTTCATGTACTCCAAGATGCCTTTCGGACTGATGAATGTTTGGGCTACTTTTCAGAGGGCCATGGACATAGATTTTGTGGGAGAGAAGGACAAGTTTGTCCTTATTTATCTTGACGACATAAAAGTCTTCTCCATCAGCCACAAAGACCATTTACAACATTTGAAGAAGGTCTTCCTAAAGTGCAGACAGTTTGGAATTTCAGTGAACCCAAATAAGTCACAGTTTGCTCTAGAAGAAGGCAAACTCCTAGGACATATTATTTCTGCTGAAGGTGTAAAAATCGATCCAACAAGGGTTCAAGCCATTCAGACATTGTCCATCCTAAGATCAAAAAGGGACATTCAATCCTTCTTGGGTAAGATTAACTTTGTAAGGATATTCATTCCAAACTTTGCAGAGTTAGTAAAGCACATCACTTCCATGCTGAACAAAGGATCAGAAATAAACTGGACAGATGATTCAAGAAGCTCTTTTGAAACAATCAAGCAAGCTATCATGGAAGCTCCCACTCTAATTAGCCCAGATTACACTTAGGAGTTTTGTATCTTCTCTTTTTCCTTTGATGATACACTTGCAACAGTTCTATTGCAGAAAAATGATGAAAGCATAGAGAACCCTGTGGCCTTTTTCAGCAAAACTTTAAGGGATGCTGAACTAAGGTATGACCTTATTGAAAAACAAGCTTATGCTCTCATAAAATCTTTAAAGGCATTCAAAATTTATATTTTTCATTCCAAAGTAGTTGCATACGTACCTTCAGCCTCAGTGAAAGATGTCTTAACTCAGCGAAATATTGATGGAAAGAGAGCGAAATGGATTGCAAAATTCATAGAGTTTAACATAGAGGTGAAGCCCACTAAGCTTTTCAAAGGCCAGGGCTTGGCTAAACTTATGGCTGAAGAAAATTACAACTTTGTTAGATATAAATTGCATGGGTCTAAATTCAGATGATGAGCAGACAAAGGGAGCAGTAGAAGAACAAAAGAAGAATCAGTCTCTGGTTGAAAATCCAGCCACCTGCGAATGGTATTCAAACATAGTTCAATTTTTGAAAAAGCTAGAAGTCCCTCCAGGGCTTAGCTCAAGTCAATCCAGGGCCATTAAACTAAGATCAACAAAATTCTGCAAAAGTAAAAATTTGCTTTATTGGAAAGACCCATCGAGAATCCTCTTAAGATGTCTAGATAAAGAACAAGCTGTGGAAGTCATACACCAATTCCATTCTAGCATCTACGGAGGGCATCATTATTGGAAAACCACAACCCAAAAAATCGTGAGGGCTGGGTATTATTGGCCTACTCTTTTCTCTGATGTGTTTTCTTTTGTGAAAGCTTGTGACAAGTGTCAGAGGTTTGT
Source organism: Pinus taeda (assembly GCA_000404065.3). Classification (NCBI taxonomy): domain Eukaryota; kingdom Viridiplantae; phylum Streptophyta; class Pinopsida; order Pinales; family Pinaceae; genus Pinus; species Pinus taeda. The sequence continues at coordinate 126,740 of APFE031416277.1, read as the reverse complement.
AGGAAGACAGCAGCTAAAATCTCTTCCCTTGAAGCTAGTACATGTCAATGGCCCCTTTCAGTAGTGGGGCTTGGAATTTATAGGTGAGATCAACCCACATTCCAGTGGCCAACATAAATGGATCTTAGTAGCAACTGATTATTTCACCAAGTGGATTGAGGCTATACCCACTAAGAATGCCAATCATCAAGTTGTCATAAAGTTCTTGAATGAGAATATTTTCACTATATTTGGTTTCCCAACCATACTAGTCACTGACAATGCAACAACTTTCAAGGCAAAAGAATTGGTGGACATGACTGAATCCATGGGCATTTGAGTGGGGAATTCTACATCATATTATCCTCAAGGAAATGGCCTGGCAGAATCATCTAACAAGAGTCTGGTAAGGGTAATAAAAAAATTGTTAGAGGACAACAAAAAGAGCTAGGATTCCAAGTTGAAGTTTGCAAAATGGGCTGACAGAGTTACCATCAAAAAGTCCATAGGTAATTCCCCATTTAAACTGGTTTATGGTGTTGATGTTGTTTTCCCTATCCAGCTGATTCTCCCTGAGGCTAAATTCTTGCAAGAAGAACAAGATGAAGAGAATGACATGGTAAGAAGAATGAATAACCTGGTTACACTACAATAGATCAGAGAGCAGCTGGTTGAGAAGTCAAAATCTCATCAGAAGAGAATCAAAGAAACCTTTGATAGGAAGGCAAAAGTGGACAATTTCCAAGTTGGTGATTGGGTACTTAAATGGGATGTATTTAAGGAAAAGAAAGGTAATCATGGCAAGTTTGACTCCTTATGGATAGGTCTATTTGTCATCGCTCAAATTCAATAGAACAATACATTCGTTCTGCACAGTTTAGAAGGAGGAGATACTTTTGGTAGCCCAGTATATGGGAAATCTTGAAACTTTATTTCGTTTAAGGCTTTAAAGCCTTGTCATTGTAAATATGTTTTTCCAATTTTTATTTCATTACAAAATAGACTCCATGGCCAATGGAACACTAGAAGGAAGATGTTATGAAATCAACTCAAAAAAGATAGAAAAGATAGATCAATGCCTTAGAATTCAGCCTCTTTGAGGGGGCAACCTCCTTTACATTACATAAATGAACAATTCTTGGATGATTCAAATGACAAAACCTCCTTTCTATATATAGGAGTCTAAGGAGTCACAATATAAACCAGCCAACCTAACAATAATAATATAAAGCCACAAAAATAACAATAGAGGGATTCTATGGGGCACAGTAATAACAATATGGGGGCAATAGGGGCACAACAATATTAATAAGGGGTATAACTACAATAGTAATGGGGTAATCACTAGTATTATAGGGACCCAACATGCCCCTTGCCTTCAAAAAAGTGTTGTCCTCAATGCTTGAGTAGTTCTGGATACTTCTGCATAAAATTATCATCCTCCCATGTGGAATCTTCAGCGGATAAGTTCTTCCACTTGATAAGATACTCTGAAATTGATCGATTTCGTAGCTGTCGAGTTCTTGTTTCTATGTGTACTTCCGGTTCCAATATAGTTTTTCCTTCCTCATCAAGTTCTGGCAATATTGTTTGAACTGGGAGCTTGTTGCCTATGACCTTCTTTAAACATGAAACATGGAAAACTGGGTGCAATCGAGACGCTACAAGAAGCTCCAATTTGTATGCCATAGTACCAATCTTTTGCAACACCTTGTACGGACCGTAATACTTTGGTGATAATTTATTGTCCTTCTTAACTTGCTTGAGGGACATCTGCTTATAAGCTTGTAGCTATAGGAATACCCAATCACCTACATCAAAACTTCTTTCACTGCAATGTTGATCTGCCTGTTGTTTCATTCTATTTTGTGCCAACATGAGGTCATCCTTTAAGAGTTTGAGGACTTGTTGTTGATGTTCGATGTGATGTTCCACTGCCTGAACCTTAGAATTTTCTCTTAAATATGATGTGATGGATGATGGTTGATACCCATAAAGTGCCATAAATGGGGTCGTTTTTGTTGCTGTATGGAATGAAGTGTTATACCACCATTCAGCCAGAGGCAACCATTTGACCCATTGTGTCCGTTTATCAGATAGAAAGCAATGAAGATATCCTTCCAAACATTTTTTTACTATCTCAGTTTGCCCATCAGATTGAGGATGATAAGATGAACTATGAGCTAACTGAGTACCAAGACAAAAAAATAATTCTGTCCAAAAATTTCCAGTGAAAATGGGATCTCTGTCACTTACAATAATCTTTGCGTTTCCATGTATCTTTTGAATTGTATCCATAAATGCAGTAGAAACTGTACTAGATTTAAATGGATGTGATAATGCACAAAAGTGTGCATACTTGGTAAGTCTGTCAACTACCACCATGATGACACTCTTTCCCTCAGACTTGGGTAAACCTATGATAAAATCCATTGAAACCTCCTCCCAAAATTGGCTTGGAATGGATAAAGGTTGTAATAAACCCGGTGTCTTAATTGTTTCAACTTTATTTTGTTGGAAAACCAAACATTCCGCCACAAACTTTTGAATATCTTATTTAAGGCCATCCCAAAAAAATTCCTTCTTAACCATGTCGTAAGTTTTTAAAAATCTTGAGTGCCCTCCTAAGGGAGAAGTGTGCAATTCCATAAGAATCTTTTGTTTTAGCTAGGAATTCTTACAGAGATATAAGTGATCTTTGTACCATAACGAATCATTCTGCCAGCTAAATGTATCAGACATACTAGAATCTTGTTGTAACTTTTGAATAAGTGCCCACACTTCTTCGTCATTCTTCCATTCCTCCCTTGATTTTTTTATCCAATTTGGTTGGATAATAGAAATGGCACACAAAAATGCTTCCACATCCTCATCCTTTCTTGAGAGTGCATCTGCCACCACATTTTGCTTCCCTTTTTTGTAGATGATTTCAAAGTCATAACCCAACAACTTTGTGACCCACTTTTGTTGCTCTTTAGAGGATAATATTTGTTCTATCATGATCAGTTTTTACCTTGAAGTGTCTTCCCATTAGGTAGGGTCGCCATTTCTTAAGTGCATGGAGTATTGCCAACATTTCCTTCTCATAAATAG
>APFE031416277.1:96585-112838 GCA_000404065.3 Pinus taeda | reverse complement strand
AAAGTGATTTTAAGGTGTCAAGGTCAAATTTTGTCATTTCAGTGAGTCTTCAAGCAAAATTTGGTCACTAGGCATTAGGTCTAGGGTTTGATTTTACCCTTGTCAAAGTCATCCAAATGACGTTCCATGTCACCATTCAACTGAGTTTACCATCATTCAAATGGTTTTCATCATCATGTCAAGTTCCACTGGGTCATTTTACACCTTGTTCATGCTTCAGTTGTGCCTAGGCAAGGTTCATTTCCCTCTCCTAGGGTTTTGAATCTAATTTCTCTTTGATGGTAAAATCATCGGAAAAACTTGTATCCTGATGTTCATACACCTTCCCATATCCATAATGTACCTTATTAAACACTGCTTGTCACTAAAATCCCAAAAATTCATCATTTTCGCACAAACCCTAGTTTCTTGCTACAACTTTGCAATTTTCTAGGCTAGGCCTGTGTTTTTCCTTTTTTGACCCCTTTCCCTCACTCAATTTCTAAGACTCCACTTTCTCCTACCTTCTAATATCGATCCCCACTTCCCAAAATTTTCTCAAGAATTTAGAAGCCCCCTATCCCCTTCATTCCACTTCATTTCAACAAATCCCTTGTCCCACACATCGGGATAGGTTTCACTCAAATGATGTTTATGAGCAATCAAAGATGAATTTGGGAAACTTGACAGTGGTTTTTGTCCAAAAAAGACTGCGGAAGAAAAACCTCCTTCACTGTTTACATAGGTGTCATGGTTTTAGAGAAATGTCAAAACTACAATCGCCTTGGGAGAATTGATACACCTCTGAAGTGACCTTGGGAAAATCAAGTTTTCTCCTAGCGTGGTTCACCAAATGACTTTATTTAAGAGTTATATGATAAGAAAATAAAAATATCCTTCCAATGAGCTATCATGAGCTCAATCTGGAGTTGAGAAATGCATTCAAAAGTTGACTCCAATAGCACTCTGCCTTGAGGCAGCCTCATCTGGCACATTTTGACCAGTCTTGGGAGATTTGACTTTTGATAAGGAAAATAAACTCCAAATTGAAAAATTCTGGTTGGGATTGAAATTAGACTCAAGGGCCTTTCCAACACGATATCCTGCACCCCGTTTGGACACCGGGAAGACCTCCAAAAGGCTCCTGTAAAGAGGCACGATGCATGTAGCTTTGGGCGTGCCACTTAGGATTGGGAGGTCCAAATCACAAAAAATTTACATTTTTGGATTCAGCATAAATAATCATGACTGATGGTACATGGCCAATAAAATTGGAGCATTTTTGGGGCATTTTTGGTCGCTTGACAAATTTTTGGGCACAAAACAGGTTTTTTCTCCCTGTGCGTTGTGCCACTAGCGCGACGCTTAGGATTGGGAGCTCCAAATGACAAATGGCTTGCATTTTTGGATTCAGCATGCAAAATCATGATTTCTGGTGCTTTCATAAGAAATATGGGAATGATTTGAGTCACCAAGAGGTCAAAACACTCAAACAATGACCTCTTTGCCCCTATTTGGACACACAGTAAGCAGTCTTCGGAGAATGAAGCTTTTGAGTGGCAAATGAGCACCAAATTCAAAAATTGCACTTGGGTTGGAATGTAGATGGGCCAGGCTTTCCAGCATGCACACTTGGGAAAAATATGGACTCCTACAAGTACCTCAAAACAGCCTCCAAAGCGGCGTGGAACGTATAGATTTAGGCACGGTGCATATACAGAAAAATGCCAAATTCACCTCCGTTTAGCAAAATTTCGATTCACGACTTTCTCTAAGTGGCCCCGCTTATCTAAACTTCACTTTTTTCGACACCTAAAGTAAAATTTGAAGTATTTTCACTAGAGGATGGCTTCTATTCAAGTTCCAAAGGAAGGCGAATGGTCACCCAAGCCATTTGTCATTTTTGTAACGCTGGACCTGTAGCTAATGGTTGGCTTTCCATCTCCATTTTGTAACGATTTGAGAAAATACCAAACTCTTGGTCATTATATTTTCTCATGGCATAGTCTATTTATTGTATGCAAACCATTTGCAAAGGGTTAGCTTGTAATTTTTGGGAGACTGTGGGAAAGAAACTCTGTTTCTTCATTGTATATTTTGACAGAGGATTAATGAAAGGTAGGGGCTCTGTTTCATGAGATTCATGTGGTTGTGAGTGTAGGAAATGTATTCTCTTTATGTTTCATATGTATTTCGTTATGTTCACAGTTCATTCGTATTCATTTCCAATGAAAGTTTCTAATTAAGATAAGGTAGAATTCATGTTTATTGCTCTGCCTGTGGGAAAGTTTCACGTTCTGTGTTCTTCTTCTGTTGAAAAGGATTCATGTCTTGTATGCCCTTTTCACCCTCCTAAACAATATTTCCATTTCGCATTATTTCAAACTTAATTGCTAGACTTTGTGCATGTCTTGCCTCACAAAGTAATCTGTGCCTTTGTGTTAAATTCTCTGCTGATTGTTGTTCATTGGTCCCATACATCCCAGAAACTCAGTCATTTATCAAAAATTGCCTCTTGTTTCCATATTTATTTACCTAGCCTAAAATCAATATTCATTGTAGGTCATCTCAGAGTATATTGTTTATCTATTCACTGAGTGTGACTCGAAGAGAGCCCTCTCCTGTTCTGGTAGGGCTAGCTACCAGACTGAACGTGGTTTGTGGTTACCCTGAATTTTGCCTTCTTTCAGCCTAAGGCAGATTTAGGTGCTAACATAGTGGCGACTCCACTGGGGAGAAAATAGTTTGCTTGAATATTGTTTTTCCCCAGTACATATATCAAGATCAGATCTGATGGTTGATGGTGAAAAACAATCAGACATAAGAAGATGGCTGAAAATCATTGACCTGGAAACTCCCTTCACTGAAGAATCTAGCAATCGGTGCTTCATGGTGACTCCACTGCAGAGGGATCAGTAGATTTGAGATTTTCTTAAAATTGAGCAGATTGCAAGAAGATACGCTCCCATGAGCCGAGATCACATTCTAGGCTTTCCAAATAAAATTCCAAAGGTAGATTGGTCAAGGAATCTGCCTACATTTGAAGATGATGGTAAGAAGGATGATGCTTTACATCTAGCTCGATTTCACATGCATATTCACAAGTTGAAGGTTGATTTTCCTGAAGATTTCTTAATGAAGATATTACTAGTCACTCTAGAAGGTGAAGCCCAATCTTGGTATGAAAGTTTGCCACCTGCTTGTATTTATTGTTTAGAGGATTTTCGTGCCCTGTTCATTGAAAGATATAAAGACTCTTATCCATCATTAAATCTAGTTCATGACTGTTGCAAAAATGCTTCTACTTTTATTGAAAGCCTTGAAAAGTACTATGAGGATGATAATTTTATGGATGATGAGATCATGGAAGCCCTGTATGAAAATCCCTTTCCGTAGTGTAAAGACGATCATGAAAATTTGCAGCATGATCAAGATTGTAGTATGGTGGAAAATGAAAGAATTTTGCATCTTGACAGTCAACAGGGATTACATGAAATGGATCAGCAGTATGAGGAATATTTGTATACACCTTCACTTGATATTAATGAAGATAAACATTGTTTGAGAAAAAGTAAACAAAAGGTCTTATCTCCTTTGTCTGAAGACGAGGTAGATCAACTCTTGCACGGTTATGTTCCAGCTCAAGCTAAAGCGGATTTGCATTGCACACATGGTCAAGAAAGTGTTGGTGAAACTTCTTCCTCTTTTGAAAAGGATGACAGTCCAGTGAATAGCTTTATAGATCAGCAAGTTGAAGAGTTCCATATGACTGAAATTGATGAAAGAAAAAGCGTCATTTCAGGTTTATCCATAGAAGAAGATAGCATGCAGAGAAATGAAGTTTCAAATTCAGAATGTGATAATGTTAAGATAGCTATTTCAGATGTAGATTCAGATTGTGATGACCAAGAAAACCTTGTACTAAGTCCCATGAAAGAGAACTCCGCTGCTAAAATCATATGGGATGAAGAAGACAGAGTTTTGAATCCAAATGTTCTCATGTCATCAGAACAAAGCGTTCATAAAGAGGTAGTTGAGTCAGCTCATGAACAGCAAGATGATAATTTTGCTCAAGTAAGCGGAAAAGATCGAGGTGAATTTATGGTAGATGATATAAATGATTGTGTTGGGTTCCAAGAATCATTTGAAGTTTCTTTTCCCATGATTGATGGATGCAAAGAAAATTTGCCTCTCATATCAGATGAAGATGATCTACAATGTATTCAGACTTCAGCAGACCAGACCATTCAGGATTCCATTTCAGATTCTTCTTCCTATGTTTCATGTTATGAAATGTTCTTTGAAGAGGAAATCTGCTCATTTACTTGTTCAGAATTGTTTGAAGACCAAGAACCTACTCTTACTTATGAAAAGAGATCAGCATCACAAGAAAACGACACCTTGTTTGTTCAGCAGGAGGAAAGACCTTATGTTCTTCATGATCCAATGGCAGATTTGTTGCAGACAGCAGTGAAGGTCATTATTGCAGTATTGAGTGATGAAGGAGATCATGGTCAATTATGTTTTTGGAGGCCCAGTTACCAGTATCTGTTGTTGACCAGAAGATCTGATAAGGAGGATCAATCAAGGAGGCATCTACTTGATTGGTTACATTGGAAGACACATTACAAATGATTTTACATATTGCATTAGTACGCAGGTGGCTATCATCATGATTTGAAACCCTCTAATCTTGACATATTGCTACCATTGAAACAAGTTTTGTAAGTTATTGTTTTAGTTAAGTCAGTGATGAGTCATTTCCTTTTACATTGAGTCAGTTTTTCAGTCATGTTGGTTCCATAATGAAGTCAGTCTGAGTTAGGTTTCAGTCAATAAATGAGTCAGAGTCTTGTGTGGTTTGTCGAAATAATGACTCCATAGCCCAATGGACAAAGGCAATGTCTGCTCACCCAAAGATCTGTAGTTCTTGGCACCTCAAAGGAGCTAGAGCTACCATCCCCCATTGGAGCCAATGTTAGTGTTAGTCTTTGCATCCTTCCTCCAGTGATCAAACATGCTCTTACAAAGTGATTTTAAGGTGTCAAGGTCAAATTTTGTCATTTCAGTGAGTCTTCAAGCAAAATTTTGTCACTAGGCATTAGATATAGGGTTTAATTTTACCGTTGTCAAAGTCATCCAAATGACGTTCCATGTCACCATGCAACTGGGTGTACCATCATTCAAAGGGTTTTCATCATCATGTCAAGTTCCGTTGGGTCATTTTACACCTTGTTCATGCCTAAGTTGCGCCTAGGCAGGGTTCATTTCGATCTCCTAGGCTTTTGAAGCTAATTTATCTTGGATGGTCAAATCATCAGAAAAACTTGTATCATGATGTTCATACACCTTCCCCTATCCATAATGTACCTTATTAAACATTCATGTCACCAAAATCCCCCAAATTCCTCATTTTCGCACAAACACTAGTTTTTTTGCTACAACTTGGCAATTTTCTAGGCTAGGCCTATGTTTTTCCTTTTTCGACCCCTTCCCCTCACTCAATTTCTGAGATTCCACTTTCCCCTACTTTCTAACATCTAGCCCCACTTCCCAAAATTTTCTCAAGAATTTATACGCCCCCTATCCCCTTCATTTTGCTTCATTTCGACAAATCCCTTGTCCCACACATCGGGATATGTTTCGCTCAAATGATGTTTCTGAGCAATCAATGATGAATTTGGGAAAAATGAGAGAGGGTTTTGTCCACAACAAACCAAGGAAAAAAAACGTCATTCAGGTGTCATGGTTTTAAAAAAAGTCAAAAATACAATCGCCTTGGTAGAATTGATACACCTCTGGAGTGACCTTGGGAAAATCAAGTTTTCTCCTAGCGTAGTTGGCCAAATGACTTGCTTGATGCATCAGATGATAACTAGACAAAAGTATCTTTCCAATGAGCTATCATGAGCTCAATCTAGAGTTGAGGAACACATTCAAAAGTTGACTGCAACAACACTCTGCTTTGAGGCAACCTCATCTGGCACATTTTGACTAGTCTTGGGATATTTGATTTTTGACAGGGCAAATGAACTCAAAATTAAGAAATTTTGGTTGATTTGGAAAATATACCCAATGGTATTTCCAACGAGCTATCCTGTACCCAATTGGGACACCGGGAAGGCTTCCAAAAGGCTCCTGCAAAAAGGCGCGACACATATAGCTTTGGGTGCGGCGCTTAGGATTGGGAGGTCCAAATCACAAAAAATTTACATTTTTGGATTCAGCATGAAATATCATGACTGATGGTGCATGGCCAGGAAAGTTTGAGCATTTGTTTACGAGAGAAAAGCCATTGATACCATACAAACTAATTTGGTTCCAAATATAAAGTTGCAATACGTACCTTTTGTGTGTTTTGCACATTATTGAGATCCACATATTGCTCCATCTGTAATATCCATGTTGCGTGATCCTTGCCATTAAACCTCCTCATATCGATTTTTGGAATATGGTGGGTCTTAGATCCCACATTAGAGTCTATGCAATCATGATTAACAATTCTTTTGTTCGCATCATGAGTTTCCTTTACTACCTTTTCACCATTAGTAAGTATTTCTTGTAGAAAATTTGTCAAATCTATCTTCAAATCTACCATGTCTCTCTTCAAACCTATCTTCAAATCATCCATCTTAGCTTCCATGCCATTTATCTTAGCTTCTATTAGCTTTTCTGAGAGTGACATTTTTTGCACTTGATCTTGTAATTTTGATATATCATGTAGCATTTCTTCCTCTTCCTCATGAGTCATGCTAGAGCTTTCAGGTTGCTTACTAGGTGTTTGTATTTTATTTCCTCAAGGCATCAGTTACCGATAATAATGCTCTACTATGCCCTTTGAATCCCTTCAAAATAAATTTTCAAACCAAGCTTAAGTAAAAAATTTAAAAAAATCTACACAACTTTTTTCGCTTTGTAGTAGCTCGATATTGCCTATGATGTATCTCTGTACTTTTGGATCATCTAGTTCTGAAATTGCAATCTCAATATCCCTCTGTGTCCTTTCTAAAGTGCCACTAGTGTGATCCAAATTGGATTCTCCAAGGAAGAGTTATGTGAAATCTCCCACAGTGACCTGATTATAGACTAGATCAGTAGAGCAAAATTGTTCGACATGCCACAAGTCACTGTTTTGACATTTGGCTCTAAAAAATATATACAAGAAGCTATAGTCCGTCATATTTTTGTACCTTCTTATGAAATTTGAATCCGATGCTCAGAGAGAAGGTTATGACGATTTTTCCCATATCACCTATTTAGAATATAATCCAAGAGTCTGCAAAAAGACCAACTTCCTCAGATCATATCTCCGCAAATATAGCACGAAAAGTTCTGAAATTTGGACCTAAGATTCAATGTGATTTTAGCTTCTGAAATGTCGTAGAAAAAATGCTATAGTGAAAATGCCACGATGACCTGTTTGGAGCAGCAAAACCCTAGAATCGAAAGCTCTGATACCAAATGTTATGAAATGAGCTCAAGAAAAAGATAGAAAGGATAGATCAACGCCTTAGAATTGAGCCTCTTCGAGGGGGCAACCTCCTTTACATTACATAAGTGAACAATTCTTGAACGATTCAAATGACAAAACCTCCTTTCTATATATATGGGTCTAAGGAGTCACAATATAACCCAGCTAACCTAACAATAATAATATAAAGCCACAAAAATAACAATAGAGGGATTCTATGGGGCATAGTAATAAAAATATCGGGACAATAGGGGCACAACAATATTAATAAGGGATATGACTACAATAGTAATGGGGTAATCACTAGTATTATAGTGACCCAGCATAGGGGGTCTTGTGCTTCAAGGAAGTTGGTTTTCTAAGTATTGGATTTATGTAATTATTTGATGTTTTGAGTGACTTTAATGAGAATAGGAATTAATTGAATATTGTGAGGCCTTATTGTAAATGTTCTCAAATGTAGGAGAACATGAGAGATTTATGATAGTTGAGTGATGAGAGGATTGAGAATTCATTGTAAAGCTTAAATTAGGAGTCAGTTCATGATTTTGTGGATTTAAGGGAATCCTTAGCGATGAGGAAGATATTTTAGGAATTTGTTGAGGAGTTTATGGATCTAGACCAGAAATTGGTTTTAGAATCCCTTTGTATAAATGCAAGCCAAAAAGGCATAGATAGAGGTTGGAGAGGTTGGACAGGGTAGACAGATAGCAGATTGTTGTGTTTATAAGCATACGAGCAAATAATGAATAAAATCCATTAATTAGAAGATCAAGCCAGAGAGACCGAGTCTCAATATGTAATAATTTGTTTATGTATTTATACATAGAGAATTCAATTCTGAGTGTGTAGATATGTCTTTCAATGTATTGAATGATAAATTGAGTACATCAGAGAATTGGATAACACATATATATTCATGTAGGTGAAGTTTAGAGAACGCAAAGAGGAGAGTCACACAGAGGAGTGTAATGGATATGTGAATCAATTTGAAGGATCGATGTAGAGCTTTGAAGGGACAATGATCGAATAAAGATGCAGAAATCAAGTTTGGGAGTAGATGGAGCAGTTGAAGAGCAAAAGGCCGAAACCTTGGAAGAAAACGAAGAACCACAACAACACTGGAAAACATCTTAAATCTAAGTAAAAAGGAAGAGTGGAGAAGTAAAGTGTTAATGCACAACAACCATTAGATCTAATAGATCAATGACCAAGTTTAGATCGCAAGGGTGAAACAATTGGGATCGCATCGCAATACATCAAAGGGAGGAAGTGATTGTGACATGTGATGTATAGCCGGACCCAAAACGTTATCAACTATAACCTATAACCCATTGGGTCCATAATACATGTCGGATCGAAGTTTTTATGTGGAAGAGGTAAAGTACAGTGACACAACGATACGTAATAGCGATAAGCACTGATTGCAGGCATCGACGACCAGAGATCGGAGGGGGAGCAATGCAGCGGAAGGTTTGATATGAAAGGGTGGAACCGAGGATAAATATGAATGTGAGAGTATAATATTTGAGATCCGCTTATATGGTTCGGAGAAGAATTTTGGTGTATTTCCTTTGTATTCGGTCAAGTGCTATGGCTGAGTCTTTTAAGCCTTAAGCGATGTTTAAATGTTCTGATAGTGACATGTTGGAATGTGAGTTGTGATGAAGTATATATTGGTATGACCATTGTAAGTCGCGATGAGTGATTGTGATAAAGGTGTATCTCGATAACTGTGCAGAGGCCATATAAAGGTGGAAAATTTATGTTTATGCATGTTTCCTTTGTAAATGGTCTATAAAGGATTAAGCACAAATATAAGGGTTTATGGGTTAAGTCCACGGTATAACCAATGTTAAAGAGTGGCTTAATTATATATGGAGGCATATATATATTTGGGTTAATAAAAGGAAACTGAAGGTTTAGAAGGATGTAAAAAGTTCCGATGGAAAGGATATGGAAGGTTTAGACTTTAGTTAGTCTATTAATATGTTTCGCATAAGCTTTAATGAAAATGGCCTTAACCATCAACAAATGAAGATTTGACTGGGTAGGTCATATTTATGACTGGGAAAAATGATTTATGCATAGGTCTATATGCATACTGTGGGTAAAGCAAGGGTAACCCCGTGTCAAAAAAGATTTAGAGTCCAAAAATCCTTAACAAGAATTTAATAGATCTTAGTATGTTTACAGGCTTTTCTATTTGAAATGAACTTCCCTTTGTGCCACCTATCCTGTCTTGGATCATTGATTTAATATGTTTGGACGATTGAAATGATTTTCACCATCCAATCATGATAAACAATTATAATAAATGTTGCGGTAGAAGGTAGAAGTTATGGTAGTTCGTTATTGTATCAACCCACTCGGACGTAATACGCTGTGTTCAATCCATTCTTTAAAAGGCTGTGTTCAAGGATTGTGTTCTAGGTGTCAATGCTGCGGTAGAAGTTATGGTATTTCATTACTATAACAACCCACTCGAAACCCACTCGAATTTTCTTTGTAAGTGCACTTAAGCTTTTCGTTGTATGCTGTGTTCAATCCGTTGTTTAAGAGGTTGCGTTCGAACATCTGGTTGTACACCGATCCTATCATTAGGGTTACGCGACACCAGGGTGAATTGCAGCGTAGAAGTGAGCAATCTGTCGCTCAAATTTAGCTCGCTGACCGTAGCGTTCTGTACATAGAACCATGGCTTGTGCTGACATGAAGAACACGATGAAGAGAAATGTCAATAGAACCTACAAAAATCTCCTCAAGTTCAAATATTCCCAGCAGTGGCCATGGCTACCGCAATGAGTCATCCCTTGGCAGAGATGGATGGATTTTTTCTACTCGGTCACCGATGCAAAATTCCGACAACAAATCACTAGAAAAGCCCCAAATTAGCACTTTGTGGCCACTACTGCAATGAGACATCCCTTGGCAGAGATTGATGGGTTTTTTTGCTCGGAGACCGATGCAAAATTCTAACAACAAATCACCGGAAAAGCCCCAAATTAGCACTGTGCACTGTGTGGCCACTTCCACAATGAGACATCTGAAAAAGCCCCAAATCCACACTGTGTGGCCACTGCTGCAATGAGACATCCCTCGGCGGACATGGCTAGATTTTTCTTTCTCGGTCACCGATGCAAAATTCTAACAACGAATCACCCAAATAGCGGTAAATTAGCATTGCAATGTTTAGAGCCCTACCACTTCTGATACTTGGCATCAATCAGGAAATAAGATCAGGATATAAAAAAATTGAGTTTGAGAAAGCCTAGGAAAGACAGACTCTTAAAGAACGGATTGAACATAGCGTACTACGATAAGATTCCCTGTGCTTACAAAGAAAATTCAAGCAAGGTCTACCTTAACGACCCACACGACGTTCATATTTGTTAGCGATCCTTCATTTCCTTAGTCAAGTGTTATTATAAAATTTACAAATTTCACTTGTAACTCAAATTAATCCTGTTGCTCTGGGTTGTTGTCCTCATTGGCCGTTCTCTCTGACCTTTGATAAATATAAACAATATATATATATACACCTTATTAGCTCACCTTTGATATCCTTGATGTCTCCCCATGTAATCTGTGAACGAATCGGTTTTTTACGAATAGTTTAGTCGAATTAAACGAATTAAGGGTTATTCAAATTTTGGTTACCAATTTAACCGAATTTGGTAATTATAGAGGATGGTTACAAAATAGATATTGTTGTGAATAGCTATTGAGAAACCCTTGGAAAATGTTGTTTGATTCTAACGTGCGACTTCAAAATTTGAAAATCCTCTAGTACACTGGACATTTACTCTTAAACTTTAAAATATGTTATTATAGTAATTTAAACTAATAGTTTATTGTAATTATGTTTCATTTATTTTTTATTCTATATTTACATTTATTTATTCCCATTACTTTATAGGATTGCAACATGTATGAGAAACTTGTACTTAATTTTTCACTTATTATATAACTACAGGGATATAAAAGAAAATGTATTGAATTTTTAGCGGTGATAAACTTAATTTTTCACTTATTATGTACCTTGCAAGGATATAAAAGAAAATGTATCAAATTTTCAGCAGTGATAAAGTCTATGGATTTACAATACCACCAATACCACCAATTTTCTCAATGCATGCATTTGCAATATTTTGTAAAATGTTAATATATTTTAGTATTACTTTTCTATCGCCTATCACATCCTAACAAAATACTAGGACATAATTATATGGTTTTTTGACATGACAAGTTGGGTTTTTAGCAAGATAAAAGACTATTATTCTCACATTAAAATATACTATCTCTCATTTAGCTCTACCTCTTAGCGTACTTTCATAACTTCTTAGAGTAGTTTCGTAAGTTAAAGGAACCTCATTATAAGCATCATTAATTTCCCTATACTCTTTTTCGATATTGGACAGAAATAAAACAAATTGTTGCTTTCTCATTTAACTCACTCCTTTATCAAACATTCAAAACACATTTTTGTTTTTAGATATCGTCTCTCTACATCCTTTCCATTGGCATAATCCATATAACCTTGCATTTAATTAAGTGTAGGTCCATTGAAAGAACACTGTGATATCAATTAGAAGGTTCAAAGTACATTTAAATTCTATCATTTTATCATTAAAGCTGAATGCTCATGTTTATAGTTAGTATTGAATTGTACTCATTATTAAAGTAATGTTAAATTTAGTATAGAACATGATATACATAAAAAGAAAGAATCTTGTCCTTAGCATTTTTAATTCTAGAGAAATAAATGTTTATTATAAATTTTATAATAACTAATGAGAAGAAAAAGTATAGAAATAGATATAGTTGTAACAATAAATCACATGAAACATATAATTATTGGATAAATATTTTATGAGAAAAGAAAAACGTAGTATAGAAATAGATATAGTTGTAATAATAAACAACATGAAATAAGTTTGGGAAAGAATTCCCCTCCCATGCACTCCCTCCCATGCCACGTGTACCTTTGTATGACATTGATTTAAGTGTTATACCATTGATTCAAGTGTTACACAACTGAAATAACTTCGGTCATTGAATTGAATCCGATTTAACATTTGGTGAATATTCATTTTTAATTTTAAGACTTCATATTTTAAAATTTGTATGTTTAATAAAGACAATTAATATAATATTTCAAAAGTTAATTTATGTTATAATTACAATCTGGAATTTATATATTTATCATGTGTTGTTATTTTCTAATTTATATTTAAATTTTAAATTTTTTTTTTACTCCTTTAAAATTATGTATATTTATAATGGTTTACATGTGTGATTTAGAATTTAGAATTTATAGTTTTATATTATTATGTTGTGTTTTTCTTTCTCACTTTACATTCTCAAATTTATGTTTAGTGCAAATTTTAAAATTAAGCTTCAAAATTTACAATTCTTGAATTGAGGCTTCTATGATCCATAACATATATAGAAGATTTTTTGTCGTAAATCACATTTAGAAAAACCTTTGTCGATGTGTTTTAAACCAACTAGTGTGGTTCATCGTTAGGACAAGTTGAGGAGTTAGATCAAGGATGTCAATTATATAGGGAGAGCAGATCCTCAAATGATTACGTTGACTGGGTTGACCATCAACAACTATCTAAATGACTTAGAATAAAAATGAAATTAAAATATTGAAATGTATTAGTTATTCAATTTTAACATATTAATATATTTTACTTAGGTTAGTAAATTATTCAATCCAACTCATTTATAATTTATTTAATCATATATGTAAAAAGGGGTTTATATATAATAGAAAGTTATATTCTCAAATTTTAATTATTATATTAAGTTACCTATTCCTAATTTATTTAATCACATGAATTGCTAGAGATGAGAAAAGGGTTTTTTCTTTTATTACTTCACGTAAATATTTATTAGTTAATTAATTTATGAATTCAAAAATTATAATTATGATTTACTGGAAACAAATTAAGAGTATTGGTTAAAAGATTGAATTCCATATTTCTATTTTTATTTTTATTTAAGTCTACAAAAGGTAAAACAGATTAACAAATAGGAATAATCATATACATGACACGTAATAAAACGATGCCAATTTTTTAATTTTTAATTAATATTATTTTAATTTTAAATTTTAATTATTATTATTATATATAATATATATATATACATATTTATTTTTTTATTTTTTTAACATAGAGGACAAGAACAAGACAATAGCAGAAAATATAACTAAAAAGGAGGACCCTAGGAGGAAGGAAAAGGAAGCTTAAGGAGAAGGAACTGAGGAAAAGGGGAAACCCTGACAAGACTAAGAACAAAGCGCAGGGATCCAACAATGACTCATCTTCCAGCCATCATCCCTATTGAGATTGTTAGGCCTTTTTTCAATTTCAATCGCTTCCTTGAATTTACGGTGATGGAAATGGGCAACCTTGGTAATCACCTTGGCCTCCTCAATACACATATGATGCTTGGTCCTTTTTGCATGCTCTGCTAATGCTAAAGACTTGGTTCTCCCATGACATAGGTCAGCTGCATGTTCATTCAACCTTTGATGGATGGAGCGCCCAGTCTCCTTAATGTAGGGGGCCCCACAAGAAAAGGGGATCAAATAGATACCCTTCATGTCCTTAGGGTCAATGGGATCTTTCACCGATCGAAGTGATTTTTGAATAGTGTTGAGGGGCTTAAAGGCTAAGGGAATATTATACTTCTTAAGGATTCTAGCAATCTTGTCTGTGATTCCCTAGACATAGGGAAGATGGACACCTAGAAGGCGTTCTTTAGGTTCTTTTTTAACAATCAAGTTTTTTGAGGCTTTAAGAAAAGCCTTCTGGCCTAGGCGCATGCTATAGCCATTCTCCACAAAGACATTAAGGAGATGGTATTTTTCTTTATCGAGGCTCTTATTATTCGAAATCCTAAGGGCACGAGTAGCGAGTGTGTTAAGAACCCCAAATGTTTCAGTGGGGAAATGATGGGAATCGGCATGAAGATACTTCTCAGTATGCATTTTCTTCTGGAATACTATGCGGGAGATCGAACCATCCTTACTTTTAGAAATAAGAATATCCAAGAACGGGAGGGAACCATTGATTTCTTTTTCCATGGTGAAGTTAATGGCTAAGGATTAGCAGTTGAGGTAATTAAAGAAGAGATCCAACTCCTCTTGGCCATGGCGCTAGATGACATTAGTGTCATCAACATACCTTTTCCATAGCTTGGGAAGGAGACGGGTCGAGGCTAAAGCTTTTGGTTCGAAATCTTCCATGAAAAGATTCACAACAATACGGGAAAGGGTGGGCCCATGTCAGCACCACAGGTCTGTTCAAAGAACTCACCCTTGAAGTTGAAGAAAGTGGAGGTGAGACAAATCTCAACCAGCTGAGTGGTATCAGGATTTGTTAGGTGATAAATTACCTTCTAGCTAAGTTCGTTTCCCTTAAGCTAAAGCCCCTTGTGGGTCCTACAAAGTCCTTCATGAAAGACTCTTCTTCCTTCATTAATGAGCTTAAGGATATTAAGCTTCACCCTGAAGACATCCTCGTTAGCATTGATGTGGTCTCCCTTTACACTTGTATCCCGATAAAGGAGGCTTTAGAAGTAATTTATCGCCTAACAAATCTAGATACCACTCAACTGGTTGGGATTTGTCTCACCTCCACTTTCTTCTGTTTTGAGGGTGAGTTCTTTGAACAGACCTGTGGTGTTGCCATGGGCTCACCCCTTTCCCCTATTGTTTCGAATCTTTTTATGGAAGATTTCAAAGCCAAAGCTTTAGCCTCGACCCGTCTCCTTCCCAAGCCATGAAAAAGCTATGTTGATGACACTAATTTCATCTGGCCCCATGGCCAAGAGGAGTTGGATATCTTCTTTAATCACCTCAACTGCCAATCCTCAGCCATTAAGTTCACCATGGAAAAAGAAATCAATGGTTGCCTCCACTTGTTGGATATTCTTATTTCTAAAAATAAGGATGGTTCCCTCTCCCACTCAGTATTCCAGAAGAAAACGCGTACTAAGAAGTATCTTCACGTTGATTCCCATCATTTCCCCGCTAAAAAATTCGGGGTTCTTAACACCCTCGCTACTCGTGCCCTTAGGATTTTGGATAATAAGACCCTCGATAAAGAAAAATCCCATCTCCTTAATGTCTTTGTGGAGAATGGCTATAGTAGGCTCCTAGGTCAGAAGGCTTTTCTTCAAGCCTGAAAAAACTTCATTCTTAAAAAAGAACCTAAAGAATGCCTGCTAGGTGTCCATCTTCCCTATGTCCACGGAACCACGAACAAGATTTCTAGAATCCTTAAGAAGTATAATATTCCCTCAAGCTTTAGGCCCCTGAACACTATTCAAAAATCCGTCTGATCAGTGAAAGATCCCATTGACCCTAAGGACATGAAGGGTGTCTATTTGATCCCCTATTCTTGTGGGACCCCCTATATCGGGGAGACTGAGCGCTCCACCCATAAAAGGTTGAATGAACATGAAACTAACCTAAGACATGGGAGAACCAAGTCTTCAGCGTTGGTAGAGCATGCAGAAAAGACAAAGAATCACACGTGTATTGAGGAGGCCAAGGTTACTACCAAGGTTTCCCATTTTCATCACCGTAAATTCAGGGAAGCGATTGAAATTGAAAGAGAGGCCTAAAAATCTCAATAGGGATGATTGCTGGAAGATCAGTCATTGCTGGATCCCTACTCTTTCTTCTTAGTCTTGTCAGGGTTTCCCCTTTTCCCTAGTTCCTTCTGCTTAAGCTTCCTTTTCCTTCCTCCTAGGGTTCTCCTTTTTAGTTATATTTTCTGCT